>JAJOOS010012239.1:0-27097 GCA_029582725.1 Solanum chiquidenum
AAATAAATTTATACCTTGTACTTTTTCCTTTGTATTTAAATGGATCACCTTTGATAATATTATCATTTTTTGCGGTGTGCCATCTAAGTAAACGGGGAATGGGCAGAGGAATCTCCAAGGACTTGGCATACTTTCCAAGATGAGGAAAAACCTCATATATCCAAACATGAAATTAATTGAAGAACAAATAAATGAACAGAGGCTATAAAATACTACACAAATATATAAGAATTTATCGTAAATCAACTTTATAATTTATAAGAAGTACCAGAAATGCCCAGGAAAAGCCATACATAACATACGATGCATTTCCTCTTTCATTATACACTTCACTCTGCTTCTTCAAATTGATTTTATTCTTCAGATACGTCAATGTTAAATTAAAACTCTCTTTCCCCACGGATAACTATTGAAGAAATCTAAATCATCCACCATCTTAATGTGGCTTGAATCCATAATTTTAGATCGATCATGGGCATGCAGAATCGTGTAGACGAACAAAACCAAAGAGCACTTCAACTTCTGATCCTTATTCAACTTGGCACCCTTGATCAAACGCATCAACTTTGTAGCAGTAATGTTCTTATTCTTGGTCACCTTGTAGTAAAATTTCTCTCCATTTTCAAGAACTTTTTTTATTTTTGCATCACGAGGTACGCTGAGCAATTCAGCCCCGTATTCAATGTAAATTCTCTTAAACGAAAACAAGCAGGCATATCATTCACACAGAACCAAATTTCATGTAATTTTTTTGTCATTTTTCACTAGTCGCAACAACATATAATGGACTATCTGTCCATGGAACTTAAAATGTTCTGGAATATGCCTCAGGTGTTCAAAACAAGTACTTTTAAAGTCTTCATAATTATTTTCTTAAACGAGAAGATTTCTAAAATCACGATAAACAATCATCCTTGTTCTAACAGAAATTTTTGCTGGAAACGATCATGTATCATCTATCCATGTCTTTAAATCATACTACCAGAAATGTCTCTTGCACAAATTGGCAAAGACAGAGGATCTTCAACCTCATCACCAGTTTGAGTGTCTCTATTACTCTCCTCATCTTCATTCTCACTTTTTTTATTAATAGATTCAACATCGTCACTAGACTGGGCACTACTGTCTTGGTAGTTGTCAATCTCGGTCATTGTATCAGAATTCGAGTTTGACTCATGTTTTTTGTCACGCCCCGAGCCTACACCCTTCAGAACTATTGTTGGTCTCAAGCGAACCCTTGACTTGGCTAGACTCTCAGCGGAAGACTTTACACATTGTTACAGAAATCAAATGCATTTTTAAAACAATTGTCTCAAATAAACTTAGAACGTTTAAGGATAAACATTCAACTTAGCCAAAGTGGCAACTCAAGTCTTATAGCAAAAAAACTTAAATGCAAGACTAAAGAACTAATAAGTGACTGTCTATGAAGTCTCTAAAACTATGAGGGATGTTGGGACAAGATATCCGATCATCCTAACAAATGAAAATACCGAAATAATGTAAAAAATGGGATCCTCCGGAAAGCAAGGAGGCTCACCAACTAACTGTGAGTGCTCGACTGGATCAACGAGGCGTTGGATGCTGATATTGGTTACTTGTATCTGCATCATAAAATGATACAGGCCAAATGACATCAGTACATTGAATGTACAAGCATACGAGGGAAAAACTAAACATGACATAAGTTTGAACTGAATTCTAAAAGGAATACTTACCTCAGCTTTACTCAACTCAATGCATAAATAAACAATAGTAAAGATGCAGTTTATATAAGTATATAAACAATGGGTAGCAACTCAATGTATTTGAAAAAATACAATAACAACTCAATATATATGTATATAATAAAGTAATATACTTATGTGGTAGTTTCTCTAACTGACAACCATCACTATGAGCTATGTGATGATACAACGTCTCGCCCACGCTGCCAGAACTGTCCTATAACATGCCGGGATATAGAACGCCTTAACTAAGTGGATCCACTAGTCTATGCTAAAAAGCACTAAGGAATCATCTAAAAAGTATAACCCTTTCTACCCACGTTGGCTACATGGTTTATGGAGACATTGAGTTGTTATGAACTAGTCCCCACATCGATGCTCAATACTACTCTCAAAATACTCAGCTCATATGTTTAAAAACAAAAACTCTTTCTGTGGTTTGAGGTAATTACTCAAAAACTAGCTTAAAGGCTCTCTTCAAAATCGGTGTTTCCTCTCTTGTTTAAATGTGAAAACATTTACTCTTTGGGAATACTTAGTTCCCATATACTCTTTTTGAAGAAATGAACTTCATTTGTTACTCTTACTTAACTCAAAACTCAAGTCTTAGAACAAGTTTAAAGCATTTGCAAAAGACTTTTTGAAAGGACTCTAAGAACTCTCTAGACTTGACTCTTAACTTTCCTTGAATTTTAATTTATGAATTCAAGAATTATGATTTGTGATAGAAAAGATCTCATGATGTTTAGGAGTGTTTTTAGATAGTTAAACATGAGAAACGATCAAGAAATGACTGTCTGGAAGTAAGTCCGCGACGCGGAGATGCACTTACATATTTGGTCGCGAAATAAATTTTGAGGCAGAACGGTCTGTGACCGCTTCGCGACGCGGATAAATTTCTGTGAAATGGGGGGCAGGTCTGTGACGCAGACTGGGTCTCCAGATTCGCCCAACTTTTTTCCTTCTTTGTTTTCTAACCCCAATTCGCCTAAATTCGATTCTTTTTCTCAAAAAACTCTTTAGATTCAGATACCCAGTATATGTACACAAGAATCTAACTCAAACAACTCAAGGAAACAACACTATAACCTCTAGAAACTCCTAAATCTCAACCCAAATTCAAGAACGAAAGCAGTTCAAGAAGACACATCTACAACATTCAAACTTCCAATCTTTTTAGGGCGAGTTCACGCTGAAATAAATATGTTTGGCACGTGGGTGAACAAACCCAACGTTATGAAAGTTTCACATACCTCATAGGATCAAATCTTTGACGAAATCCGCAATCAATTCCTCACGAAGATGACGAATCTTGACTTTCCTCTTCTCTTTTCTCTTGAGTTCTTCTCTCTAAAACCCTAGCATGAATTTCCAATTGTGAAAACTGAACCAATTCAGTTTTGACCCTAATTAATTCGCTAAAAACGAATTAAATCAATTGGGTATGGAAAAGACCATAATACCCTTCTAAAATCCGGTTTGGACTTTCCTTATCTAGACAACCCGATTTCAAATGGGCATATCTCCCTCATAAAAACTCAAAACTGAACAAATTCGGTGGCGTTGGAAAGACAATTCAAAGATATTTCCTACGGTATTTTGTAGCACACCTAACTCATTCTGAGCTAGGAATTATGATTGTTTGAAGTTGACTCAAAACTCATACTTAACTTTGTCAAACTTTCCAAATTTGATTATTTCCAAAAACGGTTTCTTTCTAATTCTAAGTCTTTCTAGTAGCGGGGTGTTACATTCTTCCACAATAATTCTTTTCTTTTTTGAAGCTTTGGAAACTTTTTCAGCCTTTTTTTTTTTAGAAGCATTAGGACCAGATCATTTAATGATGCCGCCTCTAGTTTTAGCCATAGAGTACTATATACAAGCAAAAACAAATTTGTCATATCAAAATATCGATCACTAGTCTATTAACCCAATCAAAGCTTACATTAAAAACACATGCAAAAGAAGTAGCAGTTCAAACAGAAATCGACAATGTCATTGACATAAACACCATTAAAATCGATCAAAATATAGTAAAAAAATTCAAATCGCTAACATAAAACTTTCAAAATAAATCTATGCATTATCCAAATCAAAACGTCATTGGCGATGTGGAATAAAAAACATGAACTAAAAAAGGTCAGATTTTCAAAAGTTTAAGCAAAAATCTAAACTTCACTACACTACCGTAGTTAAAAAATAAATTAAATACGACTAAAAATTATTGAAAATACAATTAAACTTAACCCTACACGCCAACCCCACTTTTTCACTTTTTCTTAATGTAACCCTGCAAAATAAATCAAAAAAAATTTAGGTGTCTATGGGCTAAAATAACTTTTGTTGATGGCACAACACCAAATCTTCTGAAGTAAGTCTTGTATTTTTATTTATTTTTGAAATTGGGGTAGTGAAAATTAGAGAAATGGGAAGGGGAATCAAACCGTCACTTATTAGGCTGTGACTTCATATTGTACCAAATATTTTAATATTGTTGTCTGCATTTTTATTTTGTTTCAACGGGGTTCCCAAGAATAGTTCGAAAATTGATTCCAGAAAGAGACTTCTGTTGCTAGTATCCTATTTATTTATTTATTTTTATTGAATGGATCGTGACTTCATACCAAATATTTTAATATTGTCAGTATTTTTATTTTATTTAAACGATGCGATAAAGAATAGATTTGATAAATTTTTCAATTTAGTCTCTAAACGAAATTCAAATATTTCTTTTGAAATATCTCTAATATCATTTGGAGATATTTGGTTTTAGACCTTGATAATTTGAAAAATATATGGCAGGAACTTTAACTAATTTGGTAGATGCCATTGATGAAATAGAAGGTCTATATACAATGGGAAATGGATGAACTATTTCATACGAACGAATATGAATATTATTTTGAAATATTCAAAATAATCTTTGTTCACTTTATTAAATTAATGAATAATTTTATACTTAATTGCTAATTTATCCTTATTATTCCCTCCATCCTGTCGATTATACTATTTTGTGATGTCTAATAATACTTGTCCATTTTATAAAATTAATGGATAATTTTACATTTAGTTCCTAATTTACCCTTATCATTAGTTATAGTTATTTCTCTATTACGTTTTTCAAGACATTGTATTTATTATATTAAGGGTGATATAGTAAAATTACCCTTCTATTTATAATTTCGAAGTGTGCAAAGTCAATATTGGACAAATATTGTTGGACAAAAGGAGTACTAATTAGGGAAAATTACGCGTATAAGCAAACATATATTAGTTAATTACTTAATATAGATATAGTTTACCTTAATTACAATTCGCGACTTACTTTTTGCTATAATTACACAGCTCAGCTTTTTAGTTTTGTATAATTCGCGCATTTGTATAATTCAGAATTTGTATAACTTTTGTATAATTCAGAATTTGTATAATATAATTTGTATAACTATTTACACTTTTGATGTTTGTAATTAAATTAGTTATTTTGAGTTTATACAAAAATAACTGAATTATACAAATGTACCCGCGAATTATACAAACCTGCGAATTATACAAATCCGCGAATTATACAAATGAGGTAGCTTAAACTATAGCTACAACCCGTAAATATGCAAACTATAGTTATGGAGCATAATTAAATTTATTATAGTGGTTATTTGTGAAAGTTCCTCTTTTATTGCCCCACGTGGACCTTTTAACAGAAATGACATAGATTAGTAAACCTTTTAATGAAGGGCATATATGAGTTTTTTCTCAAAGTTTAATGACATATTTGAACTTATTTCAATAATTAAACAACATTAACTATAACTAGTTTTGAATTAATTCCAGCAACTAAACTACATTAACTCTAACTAGTTTTGAATTAATTCCACCAACTAAACCACGTTATTTCAACTAGTGAATAAAACTACCTAGGGGTTAATTAAATTTTATTTTAACTTATTTCAACAACTATACAACATTAACTCTAACTAGTTTTAAATTAATTCCAACAACTAAATCCATCAACTAAACCACATTATATATTTGAGCTTATTTCAACAAATAAACTACATTAAGTCTAACTAGTTTTAAACTAAATTCATCAACTAACCTACATTATTTCAAATAATGAGTCAAACTAGCTAGTGGTTAATGAAACTTTATTTGAACTTATTTCAACAATTAAACAACATTAAATCTAACTAGTTTTGAATTAATTCCAACAACTAAACTACATTTACTCTAACTAATTTTGAATTAATTCCATCAACTAAACCACATTATTTTAAATAATAACTCAAACTAGGGGTTAATTAAATTTTATTTAAACTTATTTTAACAACTAAAGTACATTAACTTTAACTAGTTTTAAATTAATTCAGACATCTAAATCAAAGTCTAGGACAAGAAAAACAACTATACTTTGTTACAAACTTATTCCAACAACAAAATCGAATTAAAGCTACTAGATGGACACAAATCGATCTTGCAAGAAAATCAATTTTGTCATCAATGGGATCAACTAATGTTGGTACTTATGCTTAATAAACACATTATCCCTAAATTTAAAGCTAAATGTCAACACTAGATGGACACAAATCGATCTTGCAAGAAAATCAATTTTGTCAGCAATAGGATCAACCAGTGTTGGTACTTATGCTTAACAAACACCTTATCCCCAAATTTAAACCTAAGTGTCATTACTGTATAGACATAAATCGATCTTGCAAGAAAATTAATTTTGTCATCAATAGGATCAACTCGTGTTGGTACTCGTGCTCAACAAACACAATATTTCTAAATTTAAAGCTAAGTGTCAATACTAGATGAACACAAATCGATCTTGCAAGAAAATCAATTTTGTCATCAATAGGATCAACTAGTGTTGATACTTATGTTTAACAAACACATTATCACCAACCCTACACTCTAATTTACTCTCCAAATATAGAGTTCTCTATTTTTTCAAAAAACCAACTCTAACCCAATTCTCTATTTTAATCTCTAAAAATGAATTTTTTCTCTCTCTCCTCAATATTATATTATTATTTCTATTTCATTCTTATTTTTTTATTTCATAATATAAATCCTTTATTTATTTTTTCCAAATAATTACTTTATATAATTTCATGGATATAAAATTTATTTTTTTCAAATTTTTATTTAATATAAATTTTTATTTTATTCTAAATTTTTAAATAACATAAATTGCAAGAAAATATAATTTTAATATACAAATTTATGGACAAATTCAAATAAAAGTGAAATACAATTACATAAACATATCATAAACACTCAATTTTCAAATTATTACCTTGCTACCATAAATACTCTATTAATGCATTACGACGCTTAAAATAAGCATTGTCCTCAATTTTTAAAATAAATTTTTCATCTTATCATTTTAATTTTGTGTATTCTTTATAGTGAAACTTAATAATAAAATCAAATTATATTATTGATGAAAATTAGAATAAATTAACATATTATTAATTCAAGATTAAAGTAGTATATATTAAATAATATATTTAAAAAAATATTATATTACATTTAAGAAGAATTATGAATAGTAGATTTTTAATTAATGACATTATATGTAAAATAATATGTTAATTAGAAAGTAATAGAAATAATAATAAAATAATCAAAAAGTGAAATAGAGAGTGTGAATAGTAGTTCTCCAAATTTGGAGAACTACTATTCAACTCTCTAAATTTGAAGAATAGAGAGTGATATGGAGATGGGTTGGAGTGCCCATTCTCTATTTTACTCTCCAAATATAGAGAATGGAGAGTAAAATAGAGGTGGATTGGAGATGGTCCATACTCACAAATTATCAGCATCTTCGACTTCGCAACTTAAGTACTACTTACTCACTTACTACACACTATCTCTCACATAGTTCTATCATCCTCTGAATACCATGGGGTTTCCCCCTTCAAAATTCATAGGCCTAGTTTGGGTCTACCACCTCATGAATACTCTGCTCGATTATTCAACATATGAATTTAGTCTTCTCTAACACGATGGCACATTGACATCAACTCTAGTCTAGTTAAAAATATACTCTATCTCATCATGAATATAACTATTCCTCGTCCTTCTATCGAGAACTTTCCACAGTATTATTATTCCTTATTCCACTCATAAAGGAACTCATCACTTATAACTAAATGGGTGTATGGCTGCAAGAACATAATCTGCCCCATCACTATCTCATTTCCTTAGATTACAGAACCTCTACATACTTTCCTCTAATTCTGGGCACATTCACTACTACTGCTCATGATATCGTAATTCATACTATCTTTTAGGGCGAAAATACTATCCAAGCTCTAAATATACCATCCTCTTAAAGGTCTCAGCTGGATAAGGTTTAGCGAAGAGTGTACAACTCACTTTTAGCTCAAACGCATGATTCATATGAACATGAGTGTATTCCTCTGAAACTCAACACTTAACTCACTCATAGGCTTCTCTCAAGCCCCTTTGGAGTCTCATGACTTCCTCAAGATTCTTGCTAAGAGCAACTCATCGATAAATGACTAACTTTTCTTTTCAACCACCTCTAGTATGACGGGTAGTCGAATGAATCTGAGAAACGCACGAGAATGAATAAATCGATATGACATAGCTCTATTGCACGATTAAGAGTATGACATAAGTGAGATAGTTCCTAAATGTTGTAGCCTCCTAATTATAGATGTGGCGCGTTTCACACCGATAAATAGGAATCTATAGACACGGCTTCATAGACACCCTATGACTCTTGAACTCTGTGCTCTGATATCAAGTTTTTAACGACCCGAGCCTACACCCTGGATGTGACCGGCACTCGAGAACCATTTTTGGTCCCCAAGCGAACCTGCATCCTGGCTGACTACAAGCAGAAGACTAACTCAAGCATACATAAGCTTAAAACTAAATTAAATCCATTGAACTCCAATAGTGAACTTTAAGAAAGTCTGAACTGTAACATCTCTCAATTTTAAATAACTAGGAAGAAGCTAATAATTGGAAATAGTCATTTTTGGAAAGAATGAAAATCTGATTTTTTTTGTTAAGTTAGAAAAAGTGTTTTTTTGGTTAGCTTTAAATTATCATAACTTCTAGCTCATGATGTGTTAGAAGCACTTCCAGATATGGTAGGAAATATCTTGGAATGATCTTTCCAACGCCACCGAGTTTGCGCGATTCCGAGTTCGTATGAGTGAGTTAGACCCTTTGGAAGTTGGGCTGTTGGAATAAGGAAATGTCCAATCCGGATTTTGGAAGGGTATTTTGCTCTTTTCCTTATCCAATTAATTAAATTTGTTTTAGTGAATTAATTAAGGTTCTAAACTTTACTTGTTTAGTTTACGCTTTTGGAAAAGAGTTAGGGTTTTAGAGAAGAGAAAAGAAGAGGGGAAAAGAGAAGGGGAAAGCAAGGAAATCGTCAAGTTCTTCGAGCTTAGGTCATGAATTTCGTCGGGGGTGATCTGTACAAGGTATGTGGGATCACATAGCGTTGGTTTAGGTCTCCCACACACCAACCATGATTTAATTCAGCGAATTGATGTCTTTGAAGGTTTGAAAATTGAGATCTTGATGAACATTGTTGAAGGTTTCGTTTGAATTCTTGTGGGTTGTGTTGTTGAAGTTTATTGCGATTTGATTCATGTTTCCGGGTGTAATTTTGGTTTGAATATATCATATATTGAGGGGACAAATGATCCTAAATGTTTGGGGAAAGAACCATTGAAGTTTAGAGGGTTTAGAGATGAAAAACGGAGAAGAAAAGTCGTCAAACAGCTGGGGAAGGGGTGGGGCGTCGCGCCAGCCAGCGCCCCCCAAAGCAGTCCCTGAATGTGGGACTCTAGGGAGACGCACCAGCCAGAGCGCCCCAACTTGTTCCCTGAATTTTGTGGGCTGACGCCCTGCGCCTCTCAAAGCGCCAGGGATGCCAATTCACCCCATTCTCCCCCAATATTTTCGTACTAGTTCCTTAGCAATGTACCTAGGTTTTCTAGTTATTCCAACACTCTAAGATACATCTAAACATCATGAAATCATCCATAAACATGAGATCATGAACCTTGAATCCATACTTCAATTCAAGGAAAGTTAAGAGTCAAGTCAAGAAGTCAAGAGTTAAGTCAAGATAAGTTCTTAAAGTTTCCAGAAGTCTTTCACAAACGTTTTAACTTTGTTTTAAGACTTAAGTTTCAAGTTAAGCAAAGAGTAAAAATTTGAAGTTCTTTTATTCAAAGAAGTATATGGGAACTAAGTACTCCCAAGAAGTTTTAAAAATGTTTTCACATTTAAAGAAGAAAGGAAACCTTGATTTCCAAAAGAGCCTTTGAGCTAGTTTTCAATTAAAGAGTAAATGTTTTCACATTTGAGCAAGAAAGGAAACTGAGATTTCCAAGAGAGCTTTTAAGCTAAATTTTGAGTAATTATCTCAAACCAAAGAAAGAATTTTGTTTTTACAAACACATGAGCTAAGCATATTTTGGGAGTAGTAATGAGCATCGATATGGGGATGCGAGTTCATATTAACTCAAGTCTCCATAAACCATTTAGTCATCATGGGTAGTAAAGGATCATACTTTTTAGATGACTCCTTAAGATGCTTTTAGCATAGACTAGTGGATCCACTTAGTGAATTAGGTCTTATACCCCCGGCAAGGTATAAGATGGTCCTTGGCAGCGTGAGATAAAGTGTTGTATCACTACTTAGGCTCATAGTGGTGGTTGTCGGTTAGAGAATCTCCCACACAAAACTATATTATTTTCTATATGAGTAAAGTTGAGTTTGTTATTGCATTTTCTTTAACGAACTAAGTTGTTTCAATTGTTTTTACAAGCTTTCTATATATTGCATATGTTTTATTACTTTATATTGAGTTAAGTTATTCAGGAGTTGAGTAAAGCTATGGTAAGTGTTTCTTTCATATTCTTTTCAAGCCTATATCTTGTTTAGCATTCCAACTCGCATACTTGTACATTCAATGTACTGATGCCAGTTGGCCTGCATCATTTTATTATGCAGACACAGGTAACCAGGATCAACATCCAGCACATCGTTGATCCAGTTGAGCTTCAGAGTTGTTGGTGAGCCTCCTTGCTTCCGGAGGATCCCTTTTTTTCATTACTTTATCATTTTAGTTCATTAGGATGTTGGGGGTCCTGTCCCAACATCCATCTCAGTTATTAGAGGCTTCATAGATAGACAGTTAGTAGTTTAGTTGTCTTTAGTTTATCATCCAGATGTTGTTTAAAGACTTCAGTTGCCATTTTGGCTAATTTTTATATATCTTTAAAGTTATGTTTTGAGATTATCTTGTTAAGTTAAGTCTTCCGCTGAGTTAAGTAAGCCAGGCCAAGGGTTCGCTTGGGGCCAACAATGGTTCTTGAGTGCCAGCCAAATCCGGGGTGTAAGCTCGAGGCGTGACAAACTTTGTATCAGAGCACAAAGTTCAAGAGTCCTGGGGAGTCTATGAAGCCGTGTCTGTAGAGTCCTAGTTATCGGTGTGAGACGCGCCACATCTATAATTAGGAGGCTGCAACATTTTAGGAAACTCCTCACTTTTTTCATACTCATTTCGTGCGATAGAGTTTATCTCTTTAAAGTTTCTTTCTAACTCGTGCTTGCGCGTAACCGTTTGTGAGTTGGACTATTTTTTAGAGTGCTTTCATGGGGCATTTATTTCCCCGTGAGCTAAGAAAAGCAAAGAGATGGTTGACGACATAAGGATCAAGATGAGTATGGTTGTTGTTGGGTTGCTTGGTCTAACAAGTAAGGAAAGCAAGGCTACGATGCTAATAAGTGACATGGACATAACAAGGCTGATGATCCATGTGCAACAAGTTGATGAGGATAAGCTGAGGGATAAAAAGGAGTTTAAGAATAAGAGGGCTAAGACATAAGGAAATGAATCCGGGCAGCAAAAGAGTAGTGTGAACAGGTCTTCTTTCCAACATAAGCAGAAATGACCTGCTCCATCATCTGCTAGTGCACTTGCACCAAGAAGAAATGTGAGTACAATAGTTAGAATTTCATAGTTAGACCTACACATTCGTAAGGTACTATGGCACAAGGGGGTGCTAAGACTTCTGCATGTGCTAAGTGTGGTAGGAGCCACTAAGGGGTGTGTCGTGATGGCTCCACTAGTTGCTTCAAGTGTGGCCAGAACGGTCATTTTAGGAGAGAGTGTCCTAAGAGCAGACAAAGTAATGATAATGGGGGCAATAGAGCCCAGGCTTCTTCAGTTGCTCTACCAGATAGAGCTTCATCTAGATGAGTTACTTCAAGGGCAGACGGATAATGAAACCATCTTTATGCTATCACTAGTCGCCAAGAGCAAGAGGATTTGCCAGATGTTGTCACTGGTATGATCCAAGTCTTCAGTTTTGATATTCTTCCAGAGCAATATCTTGAGCCCTTCAGTGTTTCTACACTTGTTGAGAATTCTATTCTAGTAGAGAGAGTCTATCGTGATTATACTTGTTTTCGTCAATCACAAGAGTACCATGGCTTATTTAGTTGAGTTAGACATGGTAGATTTTGATGTCATTGTAGGTATGGATTGGCTTCATGCCTGTTATGCATCAATAGATTGTAGAACTCGAGTAGTCAAGTTCTAGTTTCCAGTGAACCAGTTATAGAGTTGAAGAGTAGTTCAACAGTGCCTAATGGTCATTTTGTTTCGTACCTTAAGGCGAGGAAGTTAGTTTCTAAAGGTTGTGTCTATCACTTAGTCCGAGTTAATGACTCTAGTGGTGAGATACCTCCTAGTCAGTCATTTTCAGTAGTAAGAGAGTTTCCAGAAGTCTTTCCAGATGATCTACCCGGAGTCCCTCCTGAGAGAGATAAAAACTTCGGTATAGATATTCAGATACCTGTCTTATCTCTATTCCTCCATATAAAATGGCACCAGTAGAGTTGAAAGAGCTTAAAGAGCAGTTAAAAGATTTGTTAGATAAGGGCTTCATTTTACTAAGTGTCTCACCTTGGGGCGCTCTAATCTTGTTTGTGAGAAAGAAAGATGGTTCCCTTAGGATGTGTATAGATTACCACCAATTAAACAAGGTTACCATCAAGAACAAGTATTCTCTCCCAAGGATTGATGATTTTTTCGATCAGCTTAAGGGTGCTTCTTGTTTTTCGAAGATAGATCTTAGATCAGGTTACCATCAGTTGAGAGTAAGGGAATACGATATTCCAAAGACAGCATTCAGAACCCATTATGGTCACTATGAGTTTCTAGTCATGTCCTTTGGTTTGACCAACGCGCCTGCAGCATTCATGGACCTTATGAATAGAGTATTCAAACCTTATTTAGATATATTTGTTATCGTCTTCATTGATGACATACTAATCTATTCAAGGTATGAAGAATATCATGTTAGTCACCTCAGAATAGTTCTTCAGACTTTGAAAGATAGAGAATTGTATGACAAGTTCTCTAAGTGTGAGTTTTGGCTTGAATTTATGGCATTCTTATGCCATTTGTGTCTAGAGAGAGAATTAAAGTTGATACTCAGAAAATTAAGGCAGTGCAGAATTGGCCTAGACCCACATCTCCAACTGATATTAGGAGTTTCTTGGGTTTGACTGTCTATTATAGAAGTTTTGTGGACGGTTTCTCGTCTATCTCATCCGCTTTGACCAAGTTGACTCAGAAGACTGTTAAGTTTCAATGGTCTGAAGATTATGAGAAAAGCTTTCATGAATTGAAAAAGAGGTTGACTATTGCCCCAGTTTTGACCTTACCGAAAAGTACTCAAGGTTTTGTGGTGATTGTGATGCATCTAGAGTTGGTTTGGGTTGTGTGTTAATGCAGAATGGCAAAGTCATAGCTTATGCCTCGAGACAGTTGAAAGTTCATGAGAAGAACTACCCAACCCATGACTTAAATTGGCTGCTGTAGTATTTTCTTTGAAGATATGGCGTCATTATTTGTATGGTGTTCATGTTGATGTATTCACTGATCACAAGAGTCTTCAATATGTGTTCACTCAGAAAGAGCTTAATCTTAGACAAAGTAGGTGGTTAGAATTACTTAAGGATTATGATATGAGTATTCTTTACCACCCAGGTAAGGCTAATGTTGTCGTTAATGCTTTGAGCAGGTTGTCTATGGGTAGTGTCGCCCATGTTGAGGAAGAAAAGAGATAGTTGGTGAAAGATGTGCATAGACTTGCTTGATTAGAAGTCCGGATAATGGATTCCATAGAAGGAGGAGTAATGGTGATGAATGGGATTGAATCTTCATTAGTGTCAGAAGTGAAGGAAAAGCAAGACCAAGACCCCATTTTGCTTGAATTGAAGGTGAATGTCCATATGCAAAAAATATTAGCTTTTGAACAAGGGGGATATGATGTATTGAGGTATCAAGGTAGGTTGTGTGTAGCAAGGGTAGATGAACTCCAAGAGAGGATCATGGAGGAAGCTCATAGCTCTAGATATTCTATCCATCCAGGTTCCACAAAGATATACCATGACTTGAGAGAAGTCTATTGGTGGGATAGTATGAAGAAGGGCACTGCAGAGTTTGTTAATAAGTGTCCGAATGGCCAACAAGTTAAAGTAGAGCACCAAAGTCTTGGTGGTAGGGCTCATAATATAGACTTTCCAGAATGGAAATGGGAGAAGATACAGATATCCTATTGGATGGTTTGAAGTTGGTGAAGCTAGGTTGATAGGACCAAATTTAGTTCAGCAAGCTATGGAGAAGGTGAAAATGATTCAAGAGAGGTTGAAAATGGCGCAGAGTCATCAAAAATCCCACACTGATGTTAGGAGAAGGGAGTTAGAGTTTGAAGTGGATGATTGGGTATATTTTAAAGTTTCACCCATGAAGGGTGTAATGAGGTTTGGTAAGAAAGGGAAGCTTAGTCCCCGATATGTTGGTCCTTACAGAATTTCCCAGAGGATTGGCAAAGTAGCTTATGAGTTGGAGCTACCATAAGAGTTAGCAGCGGTTCATCCGGTATATCATGTCTCCATATTAAAGTAGTGCATGGGCGATCCTTCATTGGTTATACCAACTGAAGATATTGAGATCAAGGATATATTATCTTATGAGGAGATTCTTGTTCTGATTCTAGATCGCCAAGTTCGCAAGTTGAGAACAAAATAGGTAGCATCAGTCAAAGTCCTTTAGAGGAACCAATTTATTGAAGAAGCTACTTGGGAAGCTGAGGAGGATATGAAGAAGAGATACCCACATCTCTTCGAATCTAGAGAAATTTTAGATCAAGGTACTAATCCTTTCATAGTATTGATTTATAAGTTGGCTTGTTGTTTCGCATTTGCTTGTGGGTGCTTGAACTGAATGTTGCATGTTACACCCTTATCCTAGTAAGAGTAATCTCATTCGAGGATGAATATTCCCAAGGGGGAGATATTGTAACATCTCGCAATTTGAAATAACTAGGAAGAAACTAATAATTGGAAATAGTCATTTTTGGAAAGAATGAAAATCTGGAAAATTTTGTTAAGTTAGAAAAAGTGAGTTTTTAGTTAACTTCAAACTGCCATAACTTCTAGCTCATGATGAGTTAGGAGCACTTCCAGATATGGTAGGAAAGCTCTTGGAATGATTTTTCCAACGCTGCCGAGTTTGCATGATTCCGAGTTTGTATGAGTGAGTTAGGCCCTTTGGAAGTTGGGCTGTTGGAATAAGTAAATGTCCAATCCGGATTTTGGAAGGGTATTTTGGTCTTTTCCTGATCCAATTAATTAAATTCGTTTTAGTGAATTAATTAAGGTTCTACACTGAACTTTTTCAGTTTACGCTTTTGGAAAAGAGTTATGGTTTTAGAGAAGAGAAAAGAAGAGGAGAAAAGAGAAGGTGAAAGCAAGGAAATCGTCAAGTTCTTAAAGCTTAGGTCGTGGATTTCGTCGGGGGTGATCCGTACAAGGTATGTGGGATCACATAGCATTGGGTTAGTTCGTCCACGCGCCAACCATGATTTAATTCAGTGAATTGATGTCTTTGAAAGTTTAGAAATTGAGATCTTGATGAACATTGTTGAAGGTTTCGTTTGAATTCTTGTTGGTTGTGTTGTTGAAATTTTTTGCTATTTGATTCATGTTTCTGGGTGTAATTTCAGTTTGAATATATCATATATTGAGGGCACAAATGATCCCAAGTGTTTGGGTAAAGAACCATTGAAGTTTAGAGGGTTTAGAGTTCAAAAACGGAGAAGGAAAGTCATCAAACACCTGGGAAGGGGGGGGGGGAGTCGCGCCAGCCAGCGCCCCCCAAAGCAGTCCCTGAATGTGGGGCTCTGGGGTGATGCGCCAGCGAGAGCACCCCAACTTGTTCCCTAAATTTTGTGGGCTGACGCCCTGCGCCTCTCAAAGTGCCAGGGACGCCAGTTCACCCCATTCTCCCTCCATCTTTTCGTACTAGTTCCTTAGCAATGTACCTAGGTTTTCTAGTTGATTCCAACACTCTAAGGTACATCTAAACATCATGAAATCATCCATAAACATGAGATCATGGAAGTTGAATCCATACTTCAATTCAAGGAAAGTTAAGAGTCAAGTCAAGAAGTCAAGAGTTAAGTCAAGATAAGTTCTTAAAGTTTTCAAAAGTCTTTCACAAACCTTTTAACTTTGTTTTAAGACTTAAGTTTCAAGTTAAGCAAAGAGTAAAGATTTGAATTTCTTTTCTTAAAAGAAGTATATGGGAACTAAGTACTCCCAAGAAGTTTTAAAAATGGTTTCACATTTAAAGAAGAAAGGAAACCTTTCCAAAAGAGCCTTTGAGCTAGTTTTTAGTTAAACGGTAAATGTTTTCACATTTTAGCAAGAAAGGAACTGAGATTTCCAAGAGAGCTTTTAAGCTAAGTTTTGAGTAATTATCTCAAACCAAAGAAAGAGTTTTGTTTTTACAAACATATGAGCTAAGCATATTTTGGGAGTAGTATTGAGCACCGATATGGGAATGCGAGTTCATATTAACTCAAGTCTCCATAAACCATTTAGTCATCATGGGTAGTAAAGGATCATACTTTTTAGATGACTCCTTAAGATGCTTTTAGCATAGACTAGTGGATCTACTTAGTGAGTTAGGTCTTATACCCCCGGCAAGGTATAGGATGGTCCTTGGCAGCGTGAGATAAAGTGTTGTATCACTACTTAGGCTCATAGTGGTGGTTGTCGGTTAGAGAATCTCCCACAGAAAACTATATTATTTTCTATATGAGTAAATTTGAGTTTGTTATTGCACTTTCTTTAACGAACTAAGTTGTTTCAACTTTTTTTACAAGATTTCTATATATTGCATATGTTTTATTGCTTTATACTGAGTTAAGTTATTCAGGAGTTGAGTAAAGCTATGGTAAGTATTTCAGATTCTTTTCAAGCCTATATCTTGTTTAGCATTCCAACTCGCATACTCTTACATTTAATGTACTGATTCCAGTTGTCCTGCATCGTTTTATGATGCATACGCAGGTAACCAGGATCAACATCCAGTGCATCGTTGATCTAATTGAGTTTCAGAGTTGTTGGTGAGCCTCATTACTTTCGGAAGATCCCTTTTTTCATTACTTTATCATTTTAGTTCATTAGGATGTTGGGGGTCTTGTCCCAACATCCATCTAATTTATTAAAGGCTTCATAGATAGACAGTTAGTAGTTCAGTTGTCTTTACTTTATCATTGAGATGTTGTTTAAAGACTTCAGTTGTCGTTTTGGTTAAGTTTTATATCTCTTTAAAGTTATGTTTTGAGATTATCTTGTTAAGCTAAGTCTTCCGCTGAGTTAAGTAAGCCAGGCCAAGGGTTCGCTTGGGGCCAACAATGGTTCTTGAGTGCCAGCCACGTCTGGGGTGTAGGTTCGGGGCGTGACATAAACAATACTCAAAAGAAAGTAAATACAGAAAACTTTTCAACTTTGTCTATCAATGAAGCCTCTACTATTACCAAAAGATATCGAGACAAGACCCACAACATCTCAAAACTACTGACTGTAAGGTAAAGGTAAAGTCCTCCAAAATATAAAAAGACGCTGACTGGAATATCACATGACCTCAACAAAATGCCTGTTGATGATCCTGAATACATGTATCCGCATCATGAAATGATGCAGGATAAATGGCTCGGTACGTGGAATGTACGAGTATGTAAGGGGAATTCTATAGCATAAACATAGGCTTGAACTGGATAAAAAGGAAACATACTTACCTCTTCTTAACTCACTCAACTCAAGAATAAGATAATCAACTCAAAGGTACTTAACTCAAGAATAAGATACTCAACTCAAAGGTACTCAACTCAAGATACTCAAGGATAAAGCAACAAAAAAAGATGTAATATATGAAAAACATTTAAAACAGTAGATATCAACTCAACTAAATCAATACATGAACATGAAGTGAAAAACATTTAAGTTTTAATTTACAATAAAATATACAATGAAAGTAACATAAAAATAATATACTTTACTTGTGGAAAGTTTCTCTAACCGGCAACCATTACCATGAGCCTAGCAATGATACAACGTTTTGCCTCACGTTGTCAGGGCCATTCTATGCTTTGTCGGGGTATAAGATGATATCGTGACTATGGATCCATCTGATTGGCCTTCTCAGAGGTAGTGAGGAGTCACATGAAATATCAATGCTATATTATCTTACGCTAGCTACGTAGTTCTATGGGACTTCCGAATCATAAAAGACTCTAACCCAACTCAGTGCTCGATACTACTCCAAAAATAATTAATATAACTTTGTGCTCAATTCACCCATTACAAAAAAATGGGTTTCTTACATTACATGAAATACTTTTTAAAACATGAGACATGTTTACCTTCTTGAAAACATGCACTTATGAACTTATCTTTCAAGTCCAATAATTTACATAGGTACATATGTATATATATATATATATATATATATATATATATATAAAATAACATTAGAAACTCTTAAGTCTTTATGGAACAGAACCTTTTAACTTTTTCTCAAAACTCAGTTTGAAACACAATGATTGACTTTCAAAGACTCTCAAGACTGATAATTCAATTCGTAGGGTTCATGCGGAATTATGGGCATGAACGACTCATCTTGAGGACCTCAATAACCATATAGAAACTCATGAATACAACTCTTTCTCAGAACTCATCTTTACTTCCTCAAAAACGCAGTTTAAAACTCAAGTGCTGGCTTTGAAAATCTTTTCAAGATTTATAACTCAAAATAGGGTTCATGCTGAATTATAGACATGAACAAACCAACTCAAGGATCTCAATAACAATATAGAAACTCAATACGTAGGAATAGAATTTCAAAAACAATCAGAAATTAAAGCACTCAAAATCAACTTAGCTCAAGAATACTCAAATCTAGGAGTAGAATCCTAGATTTTTCTTTTACTGATTTAAAAGAAGATGTAGGGTGTGATGACGAACTAGTACAATACTATGATAGCCTTACATACCTGAAAGAACAAGATTCTTGAAGAAGAACTTGATTAGAAGCCTTGAAACCCTAGCTTGAAGGTAAACAATCAAGAAAACCTTTCTTGAGATTCTTGAATTAGTTTCTTGAAATCTCTATGGCCAAGATTTATGATTTTCATTAGTGATTCATAATTGTATGGAGGAACTTGAGTTGGAAAGAATGGAATTCTTGGAGAAAAACTTATCTTGAAGAAGAATCTTGAAAAAGATTGAAAGAATCTTTTTTTGAAGTCTTCTACTTTGATTTTTCCTTAGAGTTTTGCCCTCGGGTTTGAGGAGAAGAGAATGATGGATTAAAAGATGAAAATTTGATTGTTTTGAGCCTTTCATTAGTCAAGAAATTTGTTTAGGGTTTTCTTGGAGGTAAAAAAAACAAAAACAACCCTTTTTAATGTTTTTCCGTCGGCCAATTCGTAACAACACTGTATAGGTTACTAAAATAGTCATAACTCTTTACTCAGAAATTGGATTGACGCGAAATTGGTGACGTTGGAAAGTAGATTCAAATACCTTTAATTTGATAGGTTATGACCCACGTAACTCTTTATATTCTAAGAGATATGGTCGTTTGAAGTTGGCCCAAGTAGAATCTTACATCAAAACTTAATCGATAAGGAAACTTCAAGAACACTTATCAAGAACTCATCAAAAAATTAAGTTGCTCAATATTTATAGATAGATTCGCAAAAAAACTCATGATTGATGTGTGGGTGAACGAACCCAACACTATGGAAGCTTACATACCTCAAAGAACTAGGTTCTTGGTGAAATCTTGAATTTCTTGAACGAACTCTTGAAATTTTAAACTTTTTATCCTCTTGAATCTTTTCTCTAAAATCCTAAACACTTTTGGGGATGAATGAAACTAATTCTGATCAGTTTAGACTCCTAAAACTTTACTAAAAATGCTTAAATCCGATTGGGTAAGGAAAAGACCAAAATACCCCTCATATTTTCGAGTAACTTTCCTTAATTGGACAGCCCGACTTCAAACGGTCATATCTTCCTGATACGAGCCCAAAAATTAGCAAACTTGGTGGCGTTGTAAAGGGGATTCCAAGAACTTTCATTTGATATCTATGGGACACCTAACTTATCCTGTACCAAAAGTTATGGTCATTTTAAGTTGACTTAAAACTTAGAAGAACCTAGGAATGACTTGAATGAATTAATTCTCTTTAATTATTTTTGGAACTCAAGGTGCTATATCTAGTGACATCCTTAATACTTGAGAAATTTTAAATTCCTTGGTAAAATCCTACTCACCACGAAGGATGGTTCGAGTTTTAGTTCAAAAAATTTATGGGGGTATTACAGTGATGTTAGAGAATAATTTTCACGTACTCATAAAATATCAAAAGTATTATATCAACCAACTCTTACGGATTTTTTTTTCTAGAAACTATTCCCTCTATCCATTTTTATTTATTCATTACATTATAAATAAGTATGCATTTGTTACTTGTTTATTTTAGAAAATAAAGTGATAATTTATTACTTAATTCCTAATTCACTGTTATTATTAATTATAGTCATTTGCCAATGCATTTTTTAAATATGAAATTTATTATTTTCAAAGATTGATATAGTAATATTATCTTTATTATTCCTTAAGAGATATGTCAAATCAATATTGAACAAGTAAATATGTAAGGATGGACGGAAGGAGTAGAAACTAAATTTCCCAGTTTAATAAATTAAAAGAAAAATATTATTAAAAAAATAAAAATATTATATGACATTCCATTAAAAGTGTGCACTTTGCATATTGTTTAAGAAAATAATGAATGAATGAATTGAGAAATGATTTTAGAAAAATAATTAATGTTAAATGTAATAATAGAATAAAATATCTTTATCTCTTAATATGCTAAAGTAACAAACTAAAAATGACAAAATAATCAAGAATTATTTTTTTATTTCTTTTACTGCATATAACATATGAGTTATTTTAAAATGTTAATTTTTTAAATAAAAAAATAAATAATGTGACATGACATCTCAATAGGAGAGAGAATAATGTTTTTTCTTGCCAAGTATATTTTGTGAAAAATATGCAAAGTTGGGTGATATTGTAGTCCTAAAACAAACATAAGTAATATTACTAGGTAGTTTCTCAAACATGGGTGACTATCTAGGAAAATTACTCCAAATTTTATAAAAGTTTTTCAAAACAATAGATACCTTAATTTATTAAATTTCTCGTTAGGGTTGGCCGGTGGGATAGGATGCTATTTTAGTCTAACTTAGACCCACAACTTAACTAACGTTCGGAAAATTTATCATTTTGTTTCCAATGGAGCTAGCAAATTAGCGGTTCTAGAATTAATTGACAAGTTAAAGAATATAAAATATATAATAGTATATTAATTAAACTAATCTTCTCCCACGTGAATTTGTGGGAAATGATTAAATTTTTGTGCTTCTGAAGTTGGTTCTACGGTTGATCAGTATGGTTGCTAGGTCAGAACCGTAGGTCACTTCCAACAGTTTTTAATTTAAGGTTATTTTGATCTTTTCCTACCCAATTAGCTCCTATACTATGATTGATTATCAATTAATAATTCTACCCAAACCCTCTCATTCTTTCGAATCCACAAATGCCATCCAAGTTCATCCCCTCCAAATTCTCTCAAACTTCAAGGAAGAAAACTAGGGTTCAAGTTTCAAGTCTCCTTTTTCACCTATCGCTTTTGGTCTTTGATCATGAAGGTATGTTGGAATTCACCAATGGATTCAATTCATCCATTGGCACTGCAACAAAAAGACTTTTTAGCGGCAATAAATATACATATTAACAAAGAGTGTTAAAGCCTTTACCAGCATTAGTTAATTACCATTGGATCCAATGTCGCTAAAGGCTTTAGGGACATATACAAAGAGTATTAATTGCCGCTAAAATTACATATTTAGTGACAATTAAGCTATTGAATTATCGTTAAAGATCATTTTTGATGTAGTGTGGGTCCTAAAAGATTTCCAATTTCCGATTCAATTTCATCAAAATTGGTTAGGGCTTCACTTAATTCTCCATGGGTCCTATTTGTTATGATTCAGTTGTTTTATTTTAATCTTATTATGAATGATTTGATTCAATTACATGTTTTTCAATTGATTTCAAATGAACCCATGTATTATTCATGATTTTTACTATGAATTTATGAAGATATGAACTTATGAAGCTATGAGTTTATGAAGAAAGTTATGAACTTATGAATGATGATTTATGAATGTTATGCATGATTTATGAAAAGAATATGTTTATGAACTAAGGTTGCTTGTAAGGTAAGCATCAATGAAATTGAGAAAAAAATTCTCACATATTTAGAAATCATGATTGGTGAAAGGTTTTTAAACACATGCATGATTCATGATATATGAAGCTACTCTATGATGATTTAAACTTGAATTAGTAACTTAATTGTTTACATATGTTTATGAAAATGACTATTCCGTTGGGAATTTACTTAGCACCGAGAGGACATTGAGATGTGTCACGACCCGAGCCTACACCCTAGACGTGGTGGGCACTCGGGAACCATTGTTGGTCCCCAAGCGACCTTTATCATGCCTGACTACAAACGGAAAACATACTCAAGCAAAAATGGAAACTCCAAATGCATAAATAAAATTTAAAAACTCAATTTGAACCCAACTCCAATAAATGTCTGAAAATAATTATCAAGTTATAGTTAATTGTCTCATGACCTCAAAACATCTAAACAACAAAAGAAATAATGAGAGACTCCTCGACCTTTAAACTATCTATGAAGCCTCTAATACTAAGATGGGTGTCGGGAAAGAACCCCCAACAACTCAACAAAACAAGAAGTAATTGTGAAGCCCTCCGGAAGCAAGGAGGCTCACCCAAGCTAGATGGAGTGTAGAATGATCTCAACGAAACGCGTGTTGATAATTCTGAATCATAAAATGATGCAGGTCGAATGACATCAGTACATTGAATGTACGAGCATGTAAGGGGAAAACTGAAAACATAGATAACTGAACTGACAAGACTGGAAAGTACTTACCTCAACTCAACTCATTACAACAGCAGTAACAAAAGATTTACAAGTTTAAAGCTTCATAAAAGAAAAAGATCAACTCAAGAATGTATATAAAATACAATAAACTCAAAACAGTAGATATCAACTCAAAGTGTATAAAAATACGATAATTGTCAATCCATTACTGTACCAACCGATATCTTATAGGTTGACTAACAAATTAGTAAATTTAAAAATGGATATCAATAAGCCAAAATATTAAGCGAAATTATCCGCCCGATCGGCTCGATAAGCTGCCTTAATTGGAGTTGATTGCCTAAACAAAATAAAAATTTATATATTTAGATAGTAAAATAGAAGATAGACTTAGAGTAAAAATAGGAGTATATATTAAATAACATATTTTTAAAAATATTTTATTATACTTTAAAAAATTATGAATATTAAAAATTTAATTAATAGTCTCACATTAAAAAAATAAATATAAATATTAATATAATATTCAAAATGTGAAATAATTTATAGTAAGCCAAACAAATCGACAGCCTCGTTAAAAGATTGTGGGCGGCTGTCCTTTACTTTGAGTTCGTTCCAAATAAAATATCACAATATTATAATTAAAAATATTTTAATTTTTATAATTTTCTTTTACTTTCAATCAAATAATTTATATCCATATAAAATTGAAGATTTTTTAAATCAGAAATTTTAAATTTAAATTTTTAAAATATAATATTAAAGTAAATGATGTCATATAAAATGAGATGGACTCGGTACTTTGTCATCTTTCAAAATGAGATGGAGTACTCGGTACTTTGTCATCTTTCAAAATAAAAAACGTGTAGTACAGCTAAGTGGGAATATAGAATCATTTTATGGACAGAAGAAAGGAAGTGTTATGTTTCTTCTGATGCAACATAAGCCCTTTTAATGTAATGTATGGCTAACATCGATGTTGGCAACCAACCACAAAGAAACGTGAAAAATGTATCAAATAGTGGACTGCTAGAATTAAGGGGGTAAAAAATAATCCAAACATAGGTAATTCGTTCAGAATTTTAAGGGTTGGGCTCAAGATAATTTGAGTTGGATTCAATCTCAACTCATTCAAGTCTAACCCATTTTAAGAGAATCCTCGATTGAGCCCAATTCAATCTCTAATTTCAACCCATTTTAAAACTTTTTATTAAGATATGTTCTTACATTGAAGGTGTAAATTATTATCTATTTAATATCTTTTAGGATTTATCTATCCATTTGTTACCTTTTTTTTAAAAAAAATCTTGGGTTGAAATTCAAATTGTGATTATAAAAGTGATATTTCACTATGTTAAAATTATTGAGATTAAGCGGGTCAAATTGGGCGGGTCAAAACCCAACCCATTTTTAGCCCATTTGAATCCAACCCATTTAAGCCCAAAGTAAACTTGGGCGGGTCAAGATCCAACCATTACCATTTTTCGGGGGTGCGGAATTCATCTTAGGTCGGGCTAAAGGTTTGGTTATAATATTTTTTAGCTAAGGGTTTTAACCTTGATATTTCTTTTATATTATTTATGATGTATTCTAGATATAACATATCTTGGGTTCTTCGGTACATATGTAAATTATTTTCTATTAATTGTTCTAATAGTTTTATATCTTCCATAGCTTTTATCCAATATTGTAAATATTCGTAATTCATTTTAATATGAATTTATTTCTAAATCGTACCATTCTATTCTTTCGAGGTCTAAATGATGTAGGTCTATTTCATACCATTCTTGGTTGAGTATATCTTCTAATTCATTATTAAATATTTTTTCTCATATGATTCTTCTTAATTCAATTATCTATATACCTTTAAGTATATATAGGATTAAAGTTTCATAGTTTTTTTTATCATTTTCTCATGCATATATGTAGTCATGTTCTTTGTTATGCAGGTTTTTTATTCTCAATTATTCCTTCCTATCATATTCATAATTGATTAAATTCATATTAGATTATTATGAACTAGATTATTTGTTTATCATGTTTTCTTGTCACTACTAGCATCGTACTTTAGCGGATACTTTCTTCTTATCAGCGCCTCAACTTTGTTTACTCCCCTAAACGGCTTTTCTTGCCTACCGGTTTCAACATTAGGATGACATAGTATAGAAGTTTTCTCCCTGTTTCCAGTGTGCTAATAAACTAGAAATCATGATTCAAATCATTCTAATACATAATAACTAACATAAATTTATTCAATCATATGTATGATATTCAGGAATATATGAAATTAGTTCCGCATATTTTTTGAACAATATATCTTTGCCTCTTGCTTATCCATGCTATCTGAAATATCTGGTTTGATTTCAGATTGTTGCTCCATTATCTTTTAAAATATTAGTTTATAGTTGAGAGAGTTTTTGAAAGGGATTTTTATATATTAGGTATTGCTTGCCTTACAATGTTTATATCCGAGTCTATATATAGACATACAAATATACATACTCTAATACGTTCTACTTTACATCTGTCCACTACTATTTACTACTATTCACTACTATTTTCTTTTGTCCACTACTATTTATGAATAGTGCCTATTCTATCCTATTCTATCCTATTATTTACTTTAAGACTTATTTAGACATATCTACACACTTTGTCTCCTGACTTATTTTACAATAAGTTTACAATAGGACAAATAACTTTATATTTTATCTACATTTACTATTTGTTTTTTGACTACTTTACATTACTTTTATGTCCTTGTACTATCTACTGCCACTTTGTCTGCCATTTGCATCTTATCTTATCTTTTTTATCTTGTCTATATCTTATCTTGTCCTGTCCGCATCTTATCTTCATCGTCTTCTTTCACTCTAAATCGACATCTGGAATTATGTTATCTTCACCGTTACATTTCGAACATATGTGATCAGGGTATTTGTGTCCAATTAGTTTGCAATATCCGATTAATAACTCTGTTGAAATAAATCCTGCTTTTAGTGCTCTTGTCGTAGGTCGTTCCTCTGGTTTTAATAATGATAAAATCCATCGCTGGACTTCATCCATATCTGCTTTCCTTAGTTCCCTTGAATTTGAATATAACATTAATTGGTCTCTGAGAGTAGTAACTCCATATGGCATTTCCGTTTAAATTATTGTTTTCTAACTCTTGTATAATAGTTGATATACCAATTGTTCTTTTGTTGGCATAAAAACTTGGTATCTCTATTTTTCATATCTCTTCATGTTGTCCGATATCCTCGGGTATAATCATATCTTTAGCTAGTCCTATCTTGATAACGTGTATCGGAGGTTTTATTTCCTCGTATAATATCTCCGCTGGTGCTGTATAGAACTTTATGTAAAATAACTTTCCTTTTGTAACTCTTTTGTATGTAATGAATGCTTTATGTACATCTGGTATTCCACTAACTTCTTATCCATAGTATGTGTATACGGTATTTAGTAATCCATAATTATAACATGTCCTTACTAAATTGGCATTAGTTTTTGGCCGTGCAATTAATTTGTTATATCCTTGTAACTTTTGTGTCAAATAATCCTGGTTTGGTTCTTTGTAGTTGATCTGGGGTTGAGGTTTAAATAAGTTTGGATTTTGTGTATATTTTCGATATAGGTTTTTGTGATGTGGTTATATGTCTTTTTCTCAATTTGGTTCTGCAAACTAGTTATCTGCGTATGTAGAGGTTTGTGGTTCTATGGATATATTTCTTGGTGTTCTTTGGGTAAATGGTTTTTCGAATAGCTGGTTTAAGTTCACATTTTTATGTTGTTTATCACTAACTTGTTTGCTTGTACCTGCAGCTGTATTTAAACAAACATTATGGGTTTTATGGTGTTTCCCAACGTCACCTTTTATCTCTGGAATTTTAAAGTCTTCCGATCGACTTAGCTCCGCATTTTTACCGTCATGCTGCTGACTTTTA
>JAJOOS010012240.1:0-29202 GCA_029582725.1 Solanum chiquidenum
CCCATTTCCCACTCAATTTGACCCCCTGAATAAGAATATGAAGTCGAATTTCCGAAATCATGCACGGATTTTGAGATATATGGAAATTACAATTATAGGTGTTTCCGAAGCACATTTTTCGGGCATTTTTGGGGTCGTTTCAACTATGAATGGGCTTCATTGTTGTTATGTGATATTGATAGTAGAACCCTACTTGGTCATTTTGAGTTTTGGGTAGGTTGAAAGGTTTGATGAATAGGGTGTTTAAGTAATGCCTATATGTGTTGAGTAAGTAAACTCCCATGAGAGGTAGTAGTATAGTTCACCATGGTTTAGATCCATCTTGTGTGATAAAGGTGAAAGCTTAGTGATGACTTGCTCCGACCTTAGAAGTGAAACAAATGATGTTAGAAGAGTTTGTATAGGCTTATTCCCAAGGGGGAGATGATGTGCTTAGATAGCAAGGTCGTTGAGTGTTCTTGATGTTCATGATTTGGGATGGCTTTGAAATTCTCACCTTGAGGGGTGTAGTGAGTTTTGGAAGTTTAGTCTCGATTTTATAGGCTCATGTGAGATCTTGAGTGGAGTTTGTAAGGTTGATTTTGAACTAGAGTTGCTTAATGAGTGGCACCGGTGTGTCCGTTTTTCCATGTCTCTTAAATATAGAAGGGTGTTGGAGGTCCGACATTCATAAATTCCTTAAGAAGAGCCGGGAGTTAATGAGAATTTCTCTAATTTAGAAATATCGGTAGGGATATGTAACGCCCCGGAAACTAGTAGACTAAACTAGAGCTTGACGTTAGGGTAAGAGTCTTATATGTTCCTCCCTGTACCTAAAAATATAGGGTTTAGTGTTAAAACGTCAAGGTATGACCCCCAAAGACCAACCATGGGTCCTTGAGGAGTACACCAAAAAGGTTCCTGGGAAGTAACCCACGAAGGGCCACTCAAACCCCGTACGCCCCCCACGCCTCATGGGTGAGGGGCCGTAGGTCAAGCCTACAAAATCAGGCCCCATACCCCTGACCAACGCTTCACCAGCACGGGTCATGGGTCCAACCAGGGTCCGTCTGTTGGGGGTCATGGGTGGTGACCTAGAACGGTTTTTGGGAGTTAGTTGAGGGGTACTTTGAGGTTTTCCATTTTTAATTAATACGAAGTGACGTTGTTTTAAACAAAATTAAACTAACTATATAATGATTTAAGACCCCTAAATTAACTCATCTTCCTCATTATTTCTAAATCCCAAATAAAAAAACTTTTCCCCAAAAACTCTCTCTAGAGTCGTGACCTTGAGAAGTGGCTAGAGTGTCATTCGAGGACGAATGTTCCTAAGGGGGAGATATAATAACACCCCGGAAACTAGTAGGCTAAACTAGAGCTTGACGTGATGGTTAGAGTTGTGAATTTAGCTTCCCGTACTTAAAATTAAGGATTTCAGGTTAGAATGTCAAGTTACGACTCCCCAAGGACCAACCAAGGGTCCTTGAGGAGGACCCTACCAAAATGCCCCAAGAAGGCTGCCCAAGGCAGTGCACCAAAGAAGAGACACATGCCCCGTATGGGGGTCCACGCCATGTGCATGGCTTTGTGGGTCAGGGTCCCAAAAACACTGCCTCAGACCACCACCCACGGAAGACCAGCACACCCCGTGGGTCCACTCACGGCCCGTGGGCGTGGTCTCGTGGGTGAGGTAGATTGTTGGTTACAAACGGTTAAGTGGGGACTTTATGGAACTTTCTGGAATTAATTAGGAATTAAGTGGTGTCGTTTTATATTAGTTTAGACCACCTATATAAAGACTTTAGACCCTTAATTAAGTGATTCCATATCATTAATTCTAAATCCCCAAAAGAAACCCAAATCCCTCTCAAAAATCCTCTCTAACAAGAAGAAGAAGAAGAAGAGGATCAAGCTAGGTCAAGACTCCATTAGTTTAAGCTTGCTAGGCTTTGTAATCAAGGTATTATGGCTTATTCATTCATGGGGAAATTAAAGGCTTAGATGTGATCTTCTAAGGTTGATGAATTACTTTACAAATTACTTGAGATTAGAACACTTAAATATGAATTGCTTAAAAGGAAAGTTTGTAGACATGAACTGAATTAGATTAAAGTATATATGATGGATCATGACTAGTAATGATTGAGATTGAGCCTTTATGGTGAATTATGACTAGAATTGCTTAAGAATGAAGCTTGTGACTAGAATGTCTTGGGATCTAGATAGGTATGATGATTGTAAGGAGTAAAAGTTTTGGTAGTAGGTCTTGTAGTTGTGAATGTTGATCACTAGGCTTTGAGAGTAAAGCTAATATGATGAATTAAGAATTGCTAGGCTTTGAGAGTGAAGTCTATATTATAATGGTAGACTATTAGGTAGAGTTGTTGTGGAAGGACCTTACCCACCTAATCTACCTCATGACTCTTTGAATGCATGAAGTGATAGAATCACAAAAGTTAGGATGATTTCCATGTCTAGTGCTTGAACCCTAAGTGTGATGATTGAAAGGAAGTTTTGAACCTCAAGGAGGTGAAGTATGAGATTATGCTTGTAGTAATTGAACTACTTGAATTATGATTTTATCCATGTCTAATGTAGTAATTCTAGATGTGTTGATTGATATGAGCTTTGACCCCTGAAAGGGTAAGATATGATATTATGCATGTTTTATGAAGGTTATGTTTATGCTTTAAGAACACTTTGAGAGTAAAGTGAATATGCTCATGCTCTAGTTGTTGTGTTGTTGAAAGGTCATTCTCATATACACACTTATGCATGAATATGATATGATGGGAAAGATTTCCTCACATTTTAGTGATTCTTAGGTTGAAAGGTTTTCTCACCTATTGAATCTATATATAGACATGGACGGTGAAAGGTTATTCTCACGTATGATCGAATGAGCTATAGTATGAATTATGTTGGATTGAGTGTCAAGCCATTCTCCCATAAATGTGAACTTAAGTCCAGACTTAATATGAGCTCAATGGGAATTATGCCTAGCACCGAGTGGATATTGTAAATGAGATGGGATCTTCTACCCTTGTTGAGTCTCGCTTCCAAGGAAAGATTTTACACTAGTTGAGTTCGGTTTTCCAAATGGGTTCCTTCTACGCTATTTGAGTCTACGTTCCCAAAGTATGTGTCTCATGAGATGGAAACCTTCTACCTTAGTTGAGTCCAGGTTTCTAGTAGCAATCTCCTTATCCCATAATTTGCGTCCCCTCTGTAGGTTACTTAGCTAATGGATCCACCTAATCTAAGAGTATGGTTCTACCTTTGGCAAGTAGACCAACCCTTTTTGGTGTAGGAGTCACCGGATTCCATGTTAAGCTCACATGGTCTATGTCGGTTAAGGCTAATTCCCACTATCACAATAAAAATATGAATTATGAATTATGGTTACTCCAGAAGTTTTACTTAGGATGGGTGGGATTTATGGGGGCTTATTCATGCATTTCTCAAGTATGCTTTGAAGGTAGCTATGATATGTTCCTCCTATGTATGATTATTTATGTAATGAATATGCTTATGACTTATGCTTATGATGTATGTTTTGATGGAGTGTTGCCAAAGTTGCCTTCCATGATATGATTAACTAAAGGTGATAGATTCCCTTGTCTATGAGAAATAAGCTAAGGATGAGGTCAAGATGGTAAGTATGATTATGGTGGCCAAAGGGGATACTTAGCATGGATGGGATTATGGGATCTTATTCATGCATTGCACAAGTATACTTAGAGGTTACTTATGAAGTGGTTCTCATATGATATGAAGGTCTAAGTATTGAGTATGTATATGGACTATGACGTATGATGACTAATGCTTACATTATGTCTATGTTGGAGATTATGCTTATGATTATGTTGTTATCTCTTATGCTTATAGCATATGTCTTATGTTGACTAATGCCTCTTATATGCTTATGTTGATTATTTACGCTAGCCATCATATTTAGTACATTATTGTACTAATACATTGATTTAACGTTTCAAGCACACCTCATCCAATTCTAGGTGTTCAACGATGGTAAATCAGTATAAAACCCAACGAAATGAGTTAGGGTCGAATCCCACATGGAGCGGTACGTGTTTCAGATTCAGTTGGAGAGTATAAATGCGGTCAAATCAGTCATAGGAATAAAAATTATTGAATATAGACATCATTCAAATCAAAGGGTTACACAAATGTCAAATGGGGATTTTGGTTTTGATTATCAACTATAAACAGCAGTCACAAACAACAAGAATTAACAATAATGAGACGGATTCTTGGGATGTGATCGATTATAGGCTAATATAGACATATGGGTAATTGCAACTATTAGTAAATAGCTAGATATTAGTATGTTATGACGCAGTGGTACTGTAACACCCCGGCTTTTCTAAACGTCTAAATTAATTCGTACATTCGTGGTAAGACAATGAGGGTGAGTAATAAATTAAAAATGATGTGGTATGTCATATTTTAAGTGTTCAAGGGTTGTATCTCAAGTTTTGAATTTATGTAAGTGGAAAAAATAAAAGTTGGCGAAAGTTACCGTAAATTACTTTTTAAAGATTTATCTAAAATTTGGGTCAAATGTCTCGGAAATTTTCTCCCAATATATTAAGAGTTATTATCCCCACAACCTATCGAATCGAAGGTCTACAAGTCTAGTTTCCAACGCATCAAACCGTTCATTCATACGACTTCAGAATAGAGAGATATTTGCGTTTTTGTGGGACTGCGCAAGCAGGCACGTGAGGTGAGGCCCTAGGTCGGTGGAATGTTATATATATCTTCTTCGTCGACCTTTTTCTTCATTTTTAAGCTAAAAACCAGAGAAATTAGAGAAACCCATTTCTAGGATCAAGTGAAGTATAGATTTTCTCGACTTAAGTCCTTGACGAAAGTTGTTCTACGCGTTGGGCTCATCATTGTGGTATAATTTATTTTATCGATTGCGTAGCATATCACACTTTAGTGTTGGGGCAGTAAGGGTTTGAATATATTTGAAGGTTTTGAGGCGTATTACGAACCTAAGATCGAGGTAAGACCCTTCTTTCATCGACTTTAGCCTTTATAAGCAGCAAATAGCAATTTGCGACGGAAATACATATCTTTTATCGTATTGTCGTGGTATCTTTTATTTTGGTGTGTTGATTATGATCCTACCTTGTTGTAGTATCGAGGGGGTTATGAGTAAAAGTCGTTAGGCCACGTGAATTCAGCGAAAAAGGTATGTTAAGGCTATTCTCTTCTTACGGCATGTTGCCTTAAAGCTTAGGAGCAATGTAATAAAGTTGTTATCGTTGTTATACTTGTAGCCATTATTGTTGATTGTTGGCTGCTCGAGTTGATATAATTCTCCCTTGTCGGGATCCTTATTCAGTAGTAGCGTCCCTATGTTGGACACAACTTAAAGGCTATTTGTATAGGTTGCTTATAACTAAATTGCTCGCTTTTAGCTGTTGGATTGTTATCGTTGCCCTTGAGGCTATTGTGGTTAGCTGCAGGAATGTGATCTATGCCTAGAAGGGCTATGTTCTGCCTACAGGGCTATATGGATGCCTAAAAGGGCTATGAGTTGCCTACGGGGCTATATTGATGCCTAGAAGGGCTATGAGTTGCCTACAGGGCTATATTGACGCCTAAGAAGGCTATGTGCTTCCTACAAGACCATGTTGTTGCCTAAGATGGCTATGAGTTGTGTATAAGCAATGTTGATGCCTAAGAGAGCCATGTGCTGCCTACGGGGTTATATTAATGCCTAAGAGGTATATGTAACTGCCTACGAGGCTAGGGGACTACCGATAGGGATATATAGGCTGATTGGCACCTTCCGGGCTTATGGGGGCCTGAGTAGGTGGTCTTGTGTGTTGTTTGTACCTACTGGGCTTATGGGGGCTTGGTTAGGTTGTTGTTTTATTAGTTTTGATAAGTTTAGATTTAGGAGCAGGCCCGTACACTTATCTTATCCTTGATTTATTTATCAGATTATTCAAGTATATCAGGATACCTCCTCATAGTCTGTTGCCTTTCATACTCTGTACATTATTTTGTACTGACGCCCCATTGCCTGGGGGCGCTGCATTCATGCATGCAGAAATAGTGTGTCAGTATTGGCAAAAGCACTATGTCCTCACTAAACCAAGCAAATGAAAACAATGTCTTAGAAGCTGAGACAAACCTAATCGACGAGGCCTTAGCACTTTGGTCAAAAGCAAAACACGTAATGAAGAGTACTTCACATGCATTGCAAATTGACACTTCATGATGACTTTAAGACTGACAAAGTGAAGCGAGTTCAACGAGGTGTGCTCCATTCACTCACTTCTATCTAACTTTCTATGCCAAGGCAAGCCCTTGGGAAGAGAAGCACTCTTCCTCTGCTTGGGGCAATTGATCTAGATCTTTTCCTTCCAATGCTAACCAAGACTTAGATTGCCTCGGTTCCTTGAAGGAACAACTTTTCATATAAGCTAAAAATGAATTTGCTAGAGATGGGCATTTTCTGTCTCACGTGTCGAAGTAAATTAACCTTGATGAATTACACACATCAATAATGATAAGATGATGATGAAACCTAGACAAAAGTAAACAATTATGATGATGATGATGATGATTTGTCAGGATGAATTAGGTTCAAGTACAATAATTACAGCTAGACAGAAAGCCAACAGTTGCTACTCTTCTTCTGGTTGCTGCCACAGGGTATGTTGCTTTAGTTCTATCATTTTGAGCAACTATTGTTCTCTTTGTTTTCTCACAATTGATTTAACTAGTTTTTAGGAAAATGTTTTAACAAAAAAAGGAACAAACAGAAGGGGGAAAAAGATTACCAGATGACTCCAGAGTCGAGTCAGCGCGACTACGTTCATCAACCAAATGTCGAGACACATTTTGATCTACTTGGACAGTGTCCTTTACCTGTGGGATGAATTCCATAAGCGACTAAAAACTTCTACTTTTCAACACCGATTACTAGCAAAGAAAGTAAATCTTACACCTTAAGCAGCATTCTGACCTTAGACCTAGATGTAGATTACACCGCCACCCCCAAAATATCCGATCCAACAAATAACTGAAAGGATGGTATTTCACTAGCATGGCTGAAGACACTTTCTATATTTTCGCAGATCAAGAAATTAAAGAGAATTAAACATCATGGAATGCTCCTTTCTGGAAATGCAAAAGAAAACTTTTGTAAGGTCAAACTCACATCAGTTGTTATATGAAATAGCCACTCACTTGCAGTTCTTAAGAAATTATGATATGCTACAAGAGTACTGTGGCAATTGTCCTCACAAGCAGATCTACACAAATATGAGAAGAAAACAACACAAGAATTAGCAGTTTCCCCAAATAAAAGTTCTGGGGAAAAATATGTCAAATTGGCTATTACAAACCATCAACCACCTTTTCTCTTCCCCAGATTTCCAAGATCTGTGAAGATCTGCAGCCTTCATATACAAACAGCAAAAGGTCTCTTCCAGACTACTGTAACCTCTTGTCCTCTCAGATCATCATCCCTGAAGTCGTTGCATAAGAAGTTTTCACATACTAAACCAGGTAGATGCACTTCAAGGTGCCTAAGAAATTGCCAGGAATTCAACTCCAATAACCTGAGTTGTTGATCAACTGAAATACTTGAAGAAAATGAAAGAGGAACATGACCAACTTTATAATGCATATATAGTTCAAAAAAGACGGAATACATGATTTTGACAAAGATGGTCACAAGAAATGACAGGGCTGAAAATAATGTATCAAGATTACTCTATATGCTGCTATTTCTTTTCTCCATTTCATAGAAAGTGCGCTGTCACAACATAACCAGATCAGGATATTCAGTCGAGCCTAGCTGATCTTATCAGACTTGAGCACCAATTCTAATGAGAATTCCAAGTTTCCAACCAGCCCCATTAGCATGAGCCTATTCAAGGCGCTCCAACGACAAGTTGTCAGGAGTCAAAGTATAACCTCTCAATATTAAGCGTCATAATAGTGAAAATGCATACTTCTGTTTGATTCATGGTGAAGCCCATTTTACTCCGAGGAACCTAATTCCCGAATGAACTAGCATACACTATCATGAGCCATCAAGGAAAACTCTCAATCTCAGACTGAATTAAGCCCCCCCAAAAAATGTCCCTTCTAGTTCCAGGGTTAAATAAAAAGGATGGCAATCTCCAAAAGTGATTTTTTTGTGGGCAACTGCGAATAGCAATGCCTATGTCCTTTTCTAGTCAAAATTCAAGATAACAACCACTGAGACCCGGAAGCACAAAGCATATTCACATGTCGAAGTAAATTAACCTTGATGAATTACACACATCAATAATGATAAGATGATTATGAAACCAAGACAAAAGTACACAATTACGATGATGATGATGATTTGTCAGGCTGAGCTGGGATTCAGTACAACAACTACTGCTACATTATAAGACAGAAAGCCAGCAGTTGCTACTCTTCTTCTGGTTGGTGTCACAGGTATGCTTCTTTAATTTTATCGTTTTGAGCAACTATTGTTCTCTTTGCTTTCTCTCAATTGATTTAACTAGTTCTTAGGAAAATGTTTTAACAAATAAAGGGACAAAGAGAAGGGAAAAAGAGATTACCAGAAGGCTCCAGTAACCGAGACAATGTTCATCAACCAAATGTCGAGATACATTTTGATCTACTTGGACAGTGTCTTTAACCTGCGAGATGAATTCCATAAGCTGCTAAGAACTTTAACTTTTCAACACCAATTTCAAGCAAAGTAATTAAGTCTTACACCTTAAGCAGCATTCTGACATTAGACCTAGATGTAGATTACACCTCCACCCCCAAGATATCCGATCCAACAAATAACTGAAAAAATGGTATTTCACTAGCATGGCTAAAGACACTTTCTATGTTTTCGCAAATCAAGACATTAAAGAGAACAAATGAACAAACTACACCAGCAGAGAGGAGAAAATAGCCACACCAACACAGGAGCAATAGGAGAGAAAAAAAAATTATTGAATAAGAATGCTTCAACTTCCTGGTATTAAAACAGACTTACAAAGAAACTGCTAACTCCATCATGCCCAGAAAACATTCCAGGAAACAACTTAAGCCATGTGTCATCACCATGCATCACAAGTTTCCAACCAACTTTTAATAATTGAACTGTGACAGGAAGAAAAATCATGGGTCATATTAAGGCATCTAATCTGGAAACCACTTAATCAATTGACAAGCTATTAACTAGAAGGGACTTTCTGCTTTATCATATAGAACTTTAAGAACATTTTCCAACTAACCAATTATGTTGTCATCCAGCAAAGCTTACGTGTTGAAATTGAAGGCAACATCCAAAAATCCCCTAACTGCACCAGAAACCATTGCCTGCAAGAACACAGCTATTGAGAAGCGTACTTCTCAAAAAAGAAAAATTCTCCAAAATCCATTTGATTACCTTCAAGTGAGGCATTGTGACAGTAGGAGGTGCAGCCTTTGCATGATACCCAACTGCTCTTCCTTTAGTCAATAATGATTGAGTATATGGCATAGCTTCCTTGAAAGACTTCGGTGGAGGTTCACGAATTTAGCTGGAAGACCATCAATAACCTAAACAAATAGATTTTATCAGCAGAAAAGGAAATCATGTTTCCATCCAGGTATAGCCCTAGGATTCACAAGTAAAACATTCTCAGGAAAGATTTAACTAACAAAACTACTCACCATGAGTATCAACCGGTCAAATAAAGGAGGCACCAAAGACAATACCTGCAGTTTTACCAAATTAAACACCATAACTTTTGAAGGGTAATAGAGCACTTTAGAATATCCAATGTTGCCAAAGCAACAGAAAACCCGTATTAACATGTCATGGTAAAAACAACATGACATTTTATTGGAACAGACTATAGAAATCTCATTAAGTTTCAAACTTCCAAGAACCTAAGCAAATTATGTAACATGTCAAACTATATTAATAATTATACACAATGATATCAGTTATATAAATGGGATAACAGAATATCTAAAGCTGACACAACAAGAATAAAATTTGTTTACTACATGTATGATCTTCTTAGCCCAAAAGGAACAAATCCCCCACCTCCAAAAAAGAAAAAATACACCAACCTGGTACAACAAACAAATTCTACAAAATATGATCTTATCAACACCAAAAAGAACACCCCCACCACCCACCACCCCAAAAAAAGACACCAACCTGGTACAAAGCTTTGAGCTGTTTATCTGAAAAATTGGTGGTATACTGAAACTCAGCTGAATCTGCTCCAGGCGGTCAAAAACTCTCCACCCCACTGAAGAAATTGAGCAAAAACAGAACAAAAAAGGGAAAGCTTATGTGTTTGAAGAAAAATCAACCAAGAAGCATTTGACAATATCTTTTGTTTGGAGATTATAATTGATATTGGTATGAGTTGCACTTGGAAAGAACGACACGGTGACATTATCGGAATTGCCCCACTATTATTGTTCATTGCAGAATAGTTACCAATATATATCCTTCGGTCATCTAGTATATTATATGTATATTAGTATAAAATATACACTACTGACATATTTTGTAAATTAGATGGCTCAATGGTTTTGTGATGTAGTTGTCTACACTTCAAATATATCACAACTTTTTTCTTCTTCAAATTCTTGGACATAAGTTGCCTTTAGGGCAAAGAAATCACAAAGCTCCATTGTCACGACCCAGGGGTACCCCCTAGATGTAACATGGCGTATAGAACCCCGAAGGAGTCCATACAAGCCACTTAGCATATCATAACATAAGCAATAGAACAATAAGATTAAAAACGCATTTCAAGTCTAAAATTTTCATAAAAGAAAAGCTGAAGTCTAGACTCTAAGTCTCAGCATAGCCATCTATTACAATATTCGAAATGAGAAAAAGGGCATAGCCCCTACAACATTGTTCCAAAAGGAAAATACAAGAAATGAAACTTCAACATGAAACATCCGTCCTCGAACCATGAGGATTCACCAACAAGCTAGGAGAATAAGCAAATCCAAGCTTTAGCCACTACGGTGATCACCTTGAGAACCGGACCCTACACTCGTGGGTTATGTAGGAAAAGTAGGTGTTGGTACAAAAATGCACCAAGTATGATAGCCATGCATAGAAATATTGAAAACATGCTAAAAGGGACATTTCATTTGAAAGTATGCAATTTACCAAGTTTAAACATCATCATAAAGATAGTGGAAAAGCATAAGTCATAAACATAGTCAACATAGTCATAGTCATCATTTAAAGCCTTGAGATCTCATATAAAAGCTTCTTGAGTAACCACAGTTCATAATTCATATTCTTGTTCATCTTGTTGTGGGAATAAGCCTTAACCGACATGAGACCATGTGAGCTATACATGATCCCCGGTGTTACCCATACCGAAAAGGGTTGTCCTACTTGCCTAAGGTAGAACCATACACTTAGCTTAGGTGGATCCACTAGCTAAATACCTATGGGGGCACATAGTTTATGGGATAAGGAGATTGCTACTAGAAACCTAGACTCAACTAGCGTAGAAGGTTTCCATCTCATGAGACATACTTTGGGAACCCGGACTCAACTAGCGTAAAATTAACCCATTGGAAGCCGGACTCAATTAGCGTAAAAGCTTCCATCTCATATACTATATACACTCGGTGCTAAGCATTAATTCCCACGGAGTTCATATATAGTCTTGACTTAAATTCATATTCATGGAAGAATGTATTGACACTCAATCCAACACCATTCATAGGATAGCTCTTAGATCATGCGTGAGAATAGCCTTTCACCGTCCATGTCTACATATACATATCTTAGATTCAAGTAGGCGAGAATAGCCTTTCAACCTTAGAAACTTCATTATGTGAGAAAACCTTTCACATCATGTCATATTCATGCATAGGTGTGTAAGTGAGAATATCCTTTCAACAACATAACAACAAGATCATAATCATAATCACTTTACTCTCAAAGTGTTCTTAAAGCATATACATAAATCTCATAATCATGCATAATTTTCATACCTTGCTCTTCAAGGATCAAAGATCATATTCAATCAACACATCTCGAATTCACTACATTAGACATGGATATAATCATAATTCAAGTAACTCAATCACTACTTGCATAATTTCATAACATTCTCCTTTCATCAACCAAGACCCACATCACAAGATCATAATTGGGGAAATATGGGGATTGCATGGATTCTTGGGGAATTCAACATAAAACCATAAGAAATCATCAATTTATACATAATATAACATAATTCAATCATTTTAAACGATTTTGAAAGGAATCCGTGACTTTGGAATCAAACCCTAACTTTTGGGGATTTCTAGCACCAACTTCCTTCTTCTTCTTCCTTGAGTTCTAGAGAGAGAATATTTGGAGAGGGTGATGTTTTGGGAATTGATTTGAATTTTAGGAATAATGAGTTGGATGACTTAATTTAGGGGTCTAAAATCCTTATATAGGTGGTTTAAATTAGGCTAAACGACACCACTTAATATTAATTAAAATCGGAATGACCCAAAATACCCCTAGACTTAACCACCAAAACTGCCCCTAAAATACTCTAGGCCTGAACCACGGACCCCTGACCTACGACCGTGGATGGACCCACGGCCCGTCCTGGTTGGGCGTGGTTCATGGTCAGAGAATTTGGCCCCACCCACGAGGCGTGGACCCACCCACGGGGTGTGGGTCCTGCTGTGGTTGCTGTTTTGGGCAGTTTCCTACGGTCCTCCTCAAGGGCCCATAGTTGGTCCTTGAGGGGTGGTACCTTGACGTTCTAACACGAAACCCTTTATTTTGAGTACGGGGAGTTGCATCTATGACTCTAACCCTTACGTCAAGCTCTCGTTTAGCCTACAAATTTTCGAGGTGTTACATCCACTACTAGAAAGAGAACTTTGTGATGTTGAATGCCCCCACATAAACAACTCAATAATTTCATTTGTTTTTATCAAAAATAGTATCCTAACAGTTAATTTAAAAGCCAAAGACCATGGAGTGGGAATCAATTATAACAATCAATACTAATAAGGAACTACAAGTCATGGGCACAATCCTTAACCTACAAGCTGATCAAGATGAAGTTATTTTTTATATGGATCAGTGTCATGCAAATACCACTATACAATAGTGTTATTATCAAGATTATCAATTACTTCAAATTATAAAGATCCATCTCTTCACTCCTTAAAGTAAAAGGATTTTATAACAAGGAGATTGAAATGGTCTCAACAAGTACTAAAATCCAGATGATAAGATACTCAAATTAATAAAGAGATCAGAACAAATATCAGACTAAGAGCCCGTTTGGATTGGCTTAAAAGTCGGTCAAACCTACTTTTAAGTCAGTTTTTTACTTTTGGAAGTATTTGGCAAATATAAAAAATAACTTAAAATAAGTCAAAAATGACTTAAAAAAAAGGTTACGAAGTGTTTGGCAACGTAAAAAATGACTTAAAATAAGTCAAAAACCAAAAGTAGGTCTCCACCTACTTTTTATTTTTTGACTTAAAAGTCATTTCAGTTTGACTTTTTATTTTTGACTTAAAAGCTACTTTTTTTAAGTCAATCCAAACGGGCACTAATGTACTTGAGTTACAAAAGACCTATGGTTCCTTTCCTTCCGCGACATTCCCGGGAAGAAGGCCAAAGCAAAATTCGCAGCTTGGTAAACCAATAATGACCTATAAATGATGAACCAGACCAAAGTAAAGTTAGCTATCAAGTACAAAAGTACAAGTGCATCCAAAAAATTAGTAGTTTGTTGGAAGTGTGAGAATCATAAGAGATAAAAAGGAGAGTAGGTGTTTGATTTACCTCTTCTTTAAGCCGGCAACAAAAGATAATTTTATCACTAGTAACCCAACGCATACTAGCATGGATTTGAAAAGTTTCAATCGAACCAAGAGTGAGATTTGATACTTTGACGGTCATCCAATATGTAAAGGTCGCTTCACAACAATTCACTTTCTCAATCTTCATGACCTTGTACTTGAAAACCTACAAGTATAGTCACAATTAGTTGAAAATAAAGAAAGGATAATATAGGACTAATTACAAAAAGTAAATAAAGATGCATATATACATTGTACTCTTTCTCGTTATAATCGTTGATGGAATGATTAGCTAATTCCATCAGTAACTCAAGCCTGCCATTGAAATTCTGAGATGGGTTTAATGGACCTACTCTACCATCGATCAAGTCATCAATGTGAAAACACTGTCAAAAAAGTAAAACAAATGTGTTAATTAGTATAACTGAGGAAATTTGAAGGCCTAACAACTTGACAATTATAGTTAGAAATTGACAACTAATACAGAAAAAAAAAAACTTATATGTGATTGACGATACTGGCGACACTATGCCAGCCAAATTGGAAGATGTTCTGGGGGAGATGTATCGAACCGATAGCATTTTTTGTCACACCTGCAATAGGGGATTAGATAAGACCCGTCAAGGCATCGTCCTTGTGCCGTAAGTTTTTCTCGGTTGTGCCCCAACGAGATCACAGGAGTAGGTTGGTGCTTTTGACACAAGTGTTGCAAGTCCTCGGGGGTCGGAGGAAATTTTTGCCTATCTTTCGATGGTGGCAAATGCACAGTTGGAAACTTAGGCAACTTGGTGTGATATGCCAGGTCCCATCCTGGTCCAAAAGGAAAAAATGGTTCTTTGCTCAAATCGAGACGCGAATTTTCTCTTTTCTCTATATAGGACTCTTTTAGTTTTTTCTCCGCATCTGTCAGAACTTTTATACTACTAAGTTCTAATAACCTCTTATCGAATGCCTCTTTTTGTTTCTTCTGATCCTCTAACCCCCTCTTCGAGACCTCTTCTTCCAGAGAAGGTACCAAGCCATTTTCTATTTCCCAAGAAGAATTTCGTTTTTCCCAATTTTCATATCTTTGCCATTCAGTAAGTGATTGTAGTCTCTTTTCTTCATATGAATACACTTTGTCCCAATCCTCCTCAAGTTCTTCAGAAAGCATTAATCTCTTTTGCAGTTTTGATTCCTCCGTCTTCTTAGTTGATTTACCTAATTTCTCTACTCCAAGTATTCCGTTAAGGGGAACAAATTGTATTAGCTAGAGTCGTCAAAATGGGCTTAGCCCATGGGGCTGGCTCAACCCTATCCGTTATTGGGGTAGGGTTGGAATAGGATTTTTCAAACTCATTTAAAATTAGGGCTTATAAGCCTGACCCATATAAGCTCTTGGCCCTTGAGGCTTGATCGGGGTTGGGTCGGGGTCGGCCCATGGGCCAAAACTTTTTATTTAAGAGTAATTTACAATAATTTCACTAGTATATAATCTAATTATTTGAATACACGCTATGTTGTAATATTATAAATCTTCGTACCCAGATAGTATCTCGAAATATATGGACTCAAAATTGGGTTAAATTCACATGTATCTAGGATACATATACAAATCTTGCGCCCTTGCCTCCCTCCTATCTTGCTTGTCACTATCTTATCTCACTCGCATATCCAGTAGATATGCGAGATACATGCTAATTACACTAGATTTTTGTTAGTGTTATTGAAACAACATCATTGTTTTGTCATATTTGATTTGAAAATCTTCTCATTTTTTTGATGTTATAGAATTATAAGTTTGAAAAGAAAAAAAATATGAAAAAGAAAAATAGAAGGGCTAGCCCGCCCCACCCCTCGTCCCTTCTAGGGTTGGGTTGGGTTGAGCATTTTCAGGCCCTACCAAATGAAGGGCCGGCCCACCCTAGCCCTTCAAATTCCTTAGCCCTCGAGGCTTGGGCCCGGTGGGGCTGGGTCAGCCCTTTTTGACAGCTCTAGTATTAGCGAATGAATATGTCATATAGAAGAAAAATTTATGGGCCCACAATTGCAGGTAAAATGAGAAATTGAAGTAAACCCTCAATATTGTTTATATTTTTTTTAATTACTATGTAATAAAGTGGATAAGCAAGCAAGCACGTACCAGGAAACAGGGAGAAAATAGGTACTTCATCTATCATTAATTACTTGTCCACTTTTAAATTGACACACTTATTAAGAAATCAATAATTAACATAGTGAGTTTACCATTTTACTCCTATTAATTATGAAGTGGATGAATTAAAAACTTAATATTTACAAGAAGTTCTACATTTTTCAGAGTAATTAATAGAAGGTATAATAGGTAAAAATATTTTGTCCTTTCTTGATTTGTCAAAATGGATAAGTAATTAGGGACAAAAAAATGTGGATAAGTAATTAGGGACAAAGGGAGTAAGAAAGTAGGTGAGCACAAAGAAATGGCCAAAAATTGTGAACGCCTCTTTTAAGTGATTTAATTCCCAAGTTAACCAACATTTAGGGCTTGTTTAGAAGGATACCCTGGTAATTGGATTTGGTGTAACTAGGTGTAATTACACTATCTGTCTTGTTTGGTTGGACAGGTAATTACATGGTCAGCAGGTAATTGGTGTAATTGACAGGGGATAATTACACTATTACCAGTTGATTACTTTTTAATTTCTATTTTTTGTTTTTTGCTTTTTATTTTTATTATTTTAAGTTCTTTTTTTATTTTAAAATTTCTAAAAGTTTATTTTTTATTTTATATAATTATATTTCATTTTCTTCTCGTTCTCAATCTTACTTCATGTGATTCTATGCAATTTTTTCGTATTATCTATTTCTTTATGTCATGCTTATTTTCTCATTAGCATAATTCTATTAGTATTCTAATTTTTAAATTAAAATAGAATTTATTGTTAAGTAAGGTTATAGACTTATATTTTCTTTTTAAAAAAAATAAAATAAATCATATTTATGTATGCTATGTTGAAATTTGCGATAAGAGTATTATGTTAAATTTTTTGTTTTGAATTTATAACTTATGTCATATTTCCAGTTTCATTTGTTTTAGTAATATTGAATTCACATTGCAAGTTATTTTTTAATTAGACCTGATAGATTATCTTTTTGTCAAACATTTTAATAATTTATGACATTTTATTTATGTATTAATCTTTTTATCAAACATGCATTTCACGATGTTAGTATATACTTCATACTTTTAGTTTTTATGATCAATTCAATTGAAATATATTAATTTGAAAAAATATAAATCAATTATCTTTTCATAATATTAGTTAAGAACGCATGCTTATTAATTAATATATTTTCAAAAAATAATATATATCTTAAATATTTAATTTAATATCATCTATATAGTTTCTTATTTGTCTAGTATAAATTTTAAATAATTAATTTATATTTTTAAAATTTAATATAATATTATGATTGCAATTGTGCATCTAAATAGAACGTGTGTAATTACATTGTGACATTCAAACATGACATGTGTAATTACACTGTGACAACCAAACAGGTCAGTGTAATTACTAGACTGTGTAATTACTAGGCTGGTAATTACACAAATTCCAATTACCAGGTGGCTTTCCAAACAGACCCTTAGAGTCAATTAAAACAAACAAAGATATATGACAATTTAATTAAAGGAGAAAGAAACTATTGTGCCTTGCCCAAATTTCATTTCTCAAGCCCACATCAGGTTACTGTTTGCCTGGACTAGAGTTTCGCCCAAGTTGTTGCTGCAATTTTGGACTTTTAGCCCATTTTTCGTCCCTGTATCAACTGTATAAAACTTGTGTAGATCAGTGTATATCGGCTGCTACTCTGTATATCGAATGTATATTGATGTATACAACCCATTAAATTTGCATTTTCTACCTCCAAAACCTGTATATTAGGTTCCGAAATTGTATATTGGCTTCCATTCCGCTTCAATGGATCAAAGAATCGACTCGAGAGGAAAGTTAGGGCCTCCATGGCCCCTTGGCATGCAAATAAGGAGATTTTGAGTCCAAATAGACTCTCACGACATTTTCAAGCAAAGCAAAGAGAGGAATACAAACTAGTATATGATAAGAAAATATTTGACAATCAATAAGGCATACATGTAGTATTAACTCATATGATTATTAGGCATATACCATACACACATTATCAATCATAAGCTAATAAGGAAGCAAACAAAATAACATCATCATGAGTTAAAAAACGACAATCCAAAGTAGACAATCAACATGCAACATTTAAATATGACAAGAATAAAAAAAAAGAGTGAAGAACTTAATACCCAACGGAGGGACAAGAGCTAACTGGAAACATGAAATTTGCACAAATGGGATGTAAACAGAAGCTTCAATAGTGAGGAAATTCATTCATTATTTAGACAAGCTAATAATTCAAGGCTATATTCCATTCATCGATCAAAGAATATAATATCTAAACTCGACAAAAAGTAGAGCAAGGGAACAATATAAAGGCAAATCAAACATACACGTATAAAGAAATTTATTTGCTCGTGAGCTTGAATGGATTACCATCTAAAATATAAACTTAGAAAGGACAAAATCATATTATAAGAAACCACAAATAGCCATTGAACTGCTTCTGATCAGATTGAACTTAAACTAATGATATCAAGGAGTAAGCCGTGAGAATCTAACGAGCTAGATAAGTGCTAAACAATGGATGATTCGAGAAATGCAAAACGAAACAAGTTAACAAAACCATTTCAGATTTGAACTAAGACATCAATCCAAATGAGCATTTAAAAAGAAAAATCATGCTATAACATTAACGAGATCGATTTGAAATTAGTAGAGCAGCAAATCGGTAGGTAAAGTTGATATTGAGACTAATTCGAGATTCGTCAGGTTTGTGTTAAGACAGAAAGGACATAACTATGACGCCATCAGATCTTCAACGTGTAACAAGAATAAAACTAAGGAAGCACTAACCATAGATAGAATGTAAGGATTTCTAGCTACAAACAGATTTTAACATACGAAGATCAAGTATTCTTAGGAACAGCTAGACAAAATTAGTAAAGGAAAATTGTGAACTAAACAGAAAGCTAAAGAGGAGATTTTACCTCCGACGACGACAAGAACAAGCTAGCGGCGAGCTTCCACGATCACAAAGTAACTCGTATGAAGTCTGAAGAACGATAAACAAAAGAGCAAAGCTAAGACCTAAACCTCTCAGATAAAAGCGCTAATTAGATCTCAACGGATTGATGAATATTGAGGCAAGTACGAAATTGCAAGGAGATGGCTTCACCTGGAAGATTCGCGTATGGAGAGGATAAGGCAAGGAACGCGGCGTCGTCAAGATGGGCATGGTTCGCGTGCTTTCTGGTTTTGTTCGCGAGGAAGAAGAAGAAATGTTAGCTGAAAATGAGTTAGAGTTGAGTTGAGATGAGATGACAAGGTGGCTAATTTTGTAATAAAGAACAGCCAAATTAATTAATGATCTAGCCAAATGAAGTTCTAAATTCAGCTGGTAATTAAATAAAAGGACATAATTGTATATAAAAAAAATACATACATATATATATATTTAAAAATTATCGAAAGTGACTAAACTAATTTAAAATAACTTATAAAACATTGAATTTTATAAAAATCAATTATTTCAAATCGTATGAAATTAAAGAAGCTCGATAATTGATATATATTGTGGAGGATAAAAATTTGATGTCAACAACTGTCCCTCGTTTGGCTGGGATGGATGAAAGAGATATGAGGCAAATGAAAGTGATGAATCCAATTTTGTCCGACCACATCTTCATTCTGTGGGAAAGGGATCTTGGTACGGACTTTAGGAATTATGATCGAACCTAGTATCGGATTTCCTACATATTTCAGGCTATGAGAATTTAGGTCACATGTAGTTCGATACGCTTGATTTAACGCACGATTATAAAAGAATTCAAAAGCTATCCGGTCTCGAATTATGAAGAAACTGAATGCTTAGGAATAAGGTTTAAGAGAGAATATCAGAGTACAACCGAGTTTTCAACATTGATCCCGCCTACATATCCCTCAATTTGAGAAATCAGGTTGTTTGTAGTTCGACTTGATCGATTGAAAAGAAAATTAATATGCAAGATAACCTTTGGTTCTGAAAGAGTGGCGAAAATCGAGTATAAAAAAGAGGCTTGTAACCTATTAGCGAAATAAAATTATGCTTCATCACTTTCAGGTGATAAATCTTTTCTTCAGTGAATTTATCTCTTCTCTTCGTTTCTATAACAAAAATTGAAAGGATATAATTTTATCAGACATGCACTAAAATATTGTTTCAATCACACATATCTCAAAAACCATGTTAACCAATCATGCTTTCTTTCCAATTTTTACTTTTTTTTTTATCACGATTCACTGTTTTCTTTAAATTAATATAAAAAATAATTATTTCAAATTATTATCTAAAAAATTTGATCGAGAGACTTATTAAATAATTATTATCCTCTTGATTGTGAATTTACATACCAAAGATTTTCAAATTAGTGAAAAATCATACTAACTTGAATTTAGTTGATAAATTTTATTTTTGTACAAAAGGTTATTTACCGTATATCACATAGGAGAATGGTCATTTTAGTCATGCAAGTTTTTTGTCATTCTAGAAATCATATTAATATTTGCATAACTTTGCACAATTTCATTTTTTGAAGCATTAGTTTTAGTATAAAATTCTTAATCTATATCTAATAAAATTAATTTAAATAGAGGAGAACGGACTATTTTTTTTAAAAGTAAGAGATGATATTGTGTTAATATTTTCTTTCAACCTGATAAACTTTATATTATCAAATACTTTAATATTTTTCAAAATAGCCTTTACTATTTTTGGAATTATGAATTATGAGAAGGTTTGGAAAGAAATAAGAGCAATACATAAATATTGTTTTGATGATTTGTTGCATCTCATCTATTTTTATTCTAAAGTATCAGTTGGTATTAAATCTACTTGATCTTTTTTACATATATGAAATTTAAAATTTCATAATTTTTATTCTTATGTTCCTCCCGTTATATTTTGGTTTTCGAGTCTATATGAGGTTATTAGTTTTTTAAATTATTTAACAAATAGAATATTGTGATTGTTTATATTATGAATTAATTAAAAAAAAAATTATGGATGAAAATAAACAAAGAGTTTATTGGTATCAAACAAGGGAGGAATTGGGGAAAGTTTTAAAAAAAGGAAATATAACTTATTTTTAGAGTTAAAAAATTTATAATTATTTTTATTTTATATTACGCCAAATATAATTATTATTATTATCATATCTATCTATTCTATATTACCTTAAAATCATGAACTCCTAACTTGAATGTTAAATTACTATAATACCCCTAACTTAGGTTGTGACTTTTTTCAAAAGGTTGTGATTTTTCGATGAGTTGTGACTTTTTAAATAAGTTGTGACTTTTCCAAAGGGTTGTGACTTCTCAGAAAGATCACTTTTTCGATGAGTTGTGACTTTTCCGATAAGTTGTGACTTTTTCCAAAGGGTTGGGATTTTTGGTGAGTTATGACTTTTCCAAAGAGTTGTGACTTTTTCAATATGTTGTGACTTTTCCAAAGGGTTGTGACTTCTCGAAAAGGTCATGACTTTTCAGATAAGACACAAAAAACACATGTTCATACTACCCTTTGTTGACTATAAATAGAGGGACTTCCTCTCATTTTTCAACCACAATTTTTTTTAATCTCCTACTCTTCTTCTTGCATTTTAAATTTTTTTGTGTGATTTATTGTCGTTGAGTGAGTTCGAAGTTTAGCGGAATATAAGGTACCACTATTCTGATGAAGTAAATCGTTCTATCTTAAGAAGGTACATTCCATAACCTCGAGTACTTGAGGAAAATAATTTTGATGATATAATAATTTTTTTTGCTTAATATATACATTAGTATGTAATGTTCCAATATATGAAGTTAACATGATGTAGTCTAAATTCATTTGTTTTTGTTAACAATTTCTCTTGTGATGTAAATATATGCTTCTGAATATTATTTTCCAAAATTATTAAACTTCTCAAGAGTGAAAATATGTGAATATATATGAATCATTTATAAATTTATCAATTACAAAATAAATTTTATATTCAGTAATATAGAATAAACATTTTTATTTTGTCCCTACACTAAATTAAAATCTAATAACTATAAGAAAAAATAGTAACATTAATTAAAAGTCCTATTTATTTATGTAAGTATAAAATTTGTTAGAAATATATCTATTGAACATTAATCCTTTGTTTATAACATTATAAATTCTCTTAGCTATTACTAATTATTGGAAACGTTATTCACACTCTTTAACATTCTTTAGTTATAATATTATGAATTCTCATAGTTATTACATTAATTATTTCTATCTTTCATCTTTTCTTGTATTAAATTTTGACCAATAATTTTTCATATTATTACACCGCCCCTATATATGTGATAACACGATGTTGTTATTTTTCCTTGGATGAACCATGTTATTGAATGAATAAATTGAAAATCGTTTACAAGTATATGAACTATATCTTTGTTGGGTGTAAGATAAACATATGATTATATATATTATTTCACATATAGAATATATTCTTTAATTTTAAGTTTTAGTTTTTTCGGTAAAAAGGAAACCTTTCTCAGTTAACTATGGGCAGTCAAATAACTATCTTTGATTTATGTATATAGTAAATCGAGAAGTCAAGTATGAGAACCAACAACAAGAACTTCATCTATTATGTTATAACTTATAAAATAAAAATTAATATAAAAAGATTAATTCTAAAAAGTAAAATGTAGTTGTTCTCGTCACATGTTTATATGACATCTAAACAGTTTAACATGGAATACATGTGCAAAAGACATCTCGTTAGATGACAAGAAAAATACACAACAAATATTGTCTATAAGGTAATATTACTGAGATACGGCTAATTACATGATTGAACCTCATCAAATTGAAATAAATATATGCATTATTGCATTTAACTAATACAATTTTTCATTGACCATCTTCATAGATTCACGTGAATAAACAAAGCATAAACATCAAGAGTAAAGAATTTGATCATACCAGTGACAACATATGGAGAATTCGCTTGCTCTTGATGACTAGTGATCGCATAAAGACGGTTTGCTCCTTCGTCAGTACCAAAAGTAGCTCCTCTAGGTGCAGCCCTGTCTGGTGGAGCAACTAATGAAATATTAGGCTCTATTGTCCTGATTCCCATTACCTTGCCGGTTCTTGGGGCACTCTTTCATGAAGTGACCCTCTTGTCCACACTTGAAACAACCTGTGGAGCCATCGCGACATTTACCCGGGTGGGTCCTACCACAGTTAACATATGCAGGAGCCAAATTACCTCCTTGTGCCACACTACCCTGAGATTGGACAGGTCTAGCCCTAAAGTGCTGGGAATTCTGACTATTATACTCATCTTTGTTTCTGGGTGCAGGTGCACTAGCAGATAATGGAGCAGGTCCCTTTGCTTTTGTTGGAAAGAAGATCGGTTTACATTAATTCTTTGATGCCCGGGCTCATTCCCTGTCTTTGCTTTCTTGTTTCTAAACTCCTCCCTATCCCTCAGCTTCTGTTCCTCAACCTACTGCACATAGATCATCAACATTGCTATATCCATATCCCCAATTAGCATGACTGCATTGCCCTCTTTGCTTGACAGACGGTAAAACCCAGCAACAAAAAGACTCATCCTGCTTCTCATATCCGTAACCATCTTCGGAGCATAACGGGAAAGTTGGGTGAACATCAAGTTGTACTCATGAACACTTAGTGAATTCTTCTTAAGGGTGAGAAACTCCCGTACCTTGGCCTTCCTCAGTTCTCGGAGAAAGAAACGCCCAAGAATGCCTCCTCAAAACAAGCCTAACTCGCAGGTGGTGCTCCCTTAGCTCTTCCACTAGTCAAACCAAGTCCTAACAACATTCTTCAGTTGATATGCAACTAGTTCCACTCACTCAACATCGGCAACGTGCATAACCTCAAATACCTTTTCCAGTTCCTCAACAAAACTCTCTGGATCCTCAGTAGTGCTTGAACCAGTGAAACTTGGAGGATTCATCCTCAAGAACTCTCGAATCCTCGAAGTATTAGCCATTTCATGTCTAGCTCCTCTTTGTTGCCCAACCTAGTTAGTCATAGCTTGGCTTAACATTCGAATCGCTTCCCTGGACTCAGCATTAGTGACTTCTCCTTGGGGTTGCACTTCAGGTGCATTAGGTACCCCTTGCTCCTCAACGTTCCTCTTAGCAGGACGACCTCAGACAACTCTTCGTGGAGGCATGATTAACTGCAAGACACACACAAGCATAAATTAGAAGAAACTTTTTAGAGATAAACTCTAATGCACGAAATGAGTATGAAAGAAGTGAAAGAATTTCCTAAATGTTGCAGCCTCCTAATTATAGATTTGGCGCGCTTCACACCGATAACTAGGACTCTACAGACACGGCTTCATAGATTCCCTAAGACTCTTGAACTCTGTGCTCTAATTCAAAGTTTGTCACGTCCCGAGCCTACACCCTAGGAGGAACTGGCACTCCAGAACCATTTCAGGTCCCAAGTGAACCCTTGGCCTGGCTAAACTCTCAGCGGAAGACTCTAAGCATTATTACAATGATCAAATGCACTTATAAAACAACTGTCTCAAATTAAACTCAGAACATTTAAGGATAAAACATTCAACTAGCCATAGATGGCAACTCAAGTCTTAACATAAGAAATCACAGTGTAAAGACAACTGAACTACTAACTGTCTATGAAGCCTCTAAAATAAGGAGGGATGTCGGGACAAGATCCCCGATCATCGTAACAACTAAAGTACTAAAGCAATGTAAAAGGAGCCCTTCGAAAAGTAATGAGGCTCACCAAATAACTCTGAGTGCTCAACTGGATTAACGAGGCGCTCGATGCTAATTCTGGTTACCTGTGTCTGCATCATAAAATGATTTAGGCCAAATGGCATCAATACATTGAATGTACGAGTATGCGAGGTGAATAATAAATAAGACATAAGCTTGAAAGCAATCTGGAAAGAACACTTACCTTGGCTTTACTCAACTCAAATACAAAGTAAACAACAATAATAATGTAGCTATACAAAGCATTTAAAACAGGAGGTAGCAACTCAATTTGATAAAGAAATGCAATAACACAGTTTACATATAAAGTAATATAATTACTGTAGGAGTTTCTCTAATCGACAACCACCACTATAAGTCTAAGTGATGATACAACGTCTTTCCCAAGCTGCCAGAACTGTCCTATACTTTGTCGTCATATAGAACGTCTTAACTAAGTGGATCCATTAGTTTATGCTAAAAATCACTAAGGAATCATCTAAAAAGTATGATCCTTTTCTTCCCATGATGGCTACATGGTTTATGGAGACTCGAGTTATTATGAACTCGCGTCCCCATATCGGTGCTCAATACTACTCCCAAAATATACTCAGCTCATATGTTTTAAAAATAAAACTCTTTCTTTGATTTGAGATAATTACTCAAAAACTTAGCTCAAAAGCTCTCTTGGAAATCGGTGTTTCCTTTCTTGCTCAAATGTGAAAACATTTTAACTCTTGGGAATACTTAGTTCCCGTATAATCTTTGAAGAAATGAACTTTACTCTTACTCTTTACTCAACTCAAAGCTTAAGTCTTAAAACAAAGTTAAAACGTTTGCAAAAGACTTTTGAAATGACTCTAAGAACTCTCTAGACTTGGCTCTTAACTTTCCTTGAATTTGAATTTATGGATTCAAGGATTGTGATTTGTGATAGGAAAGATCTCATGATGTTTGGGAGTGTTTTTAGATAGTTAAACATGAGAAAAGATCAAGAAATCACTGTCTAGAAGCAAGTCTGCGACGCGGAGATGCATTTAATTATTTGATCGCAAAATAAATTTTGAGGCAGAATGGTCCATGACCGCTCTGCGACGCGCAGAAAAATTCTGCAAAACTGTGGGGCAGGTCCGCGACGCGGACTGGGTCACCAGATTTGCCCGATTTTTTCCTTTTTTATTTTCTAACCTCAATTCGCCTAAATCGGTTCCTTTTCTCAAATTCTCTTTAGATATAGATACCCAGTAAATGTACCTAAGAACCTAACTCAAAACAACTTCATCATTCGACACAATAATCTCAAAAACTCCTCAATCTCAGCCCAATTCAAGAACGAAAGCAAATTCAAGAACACATATCAAGAACATCAAATGTTCAATCTTTTTAGGACGAATTCACGCTGAAATAAACATGTTTGGCACGTGAGCGAACGAACCCAATGTTATGAAAGTCTCACTTACCTCGTAGGGATCACCCCTTGATGAAATCCACACGAAAATCTCCAAGAAATCGACGAATCCTTGCTTCTTCTCCTCTTTTCTCCTCTTCTTTTCTCTCCTCTCAAAACCCTAACTCTTTTTGAAAAGCGTAAACTGACCAACTTCAGTTTAGACCCCAACTAATTACCAAAAATGAAATTAAAATAATTGGGTAAGGAAAAGACTAAACTACCCTTCCAACAATCCGGATTAGACTTTCCTTATTTCAACAACCCAACTTCCAATGGGCATATCTCACTCATACAAACTCAGAATCGCACAAACTTAGCGGCGTTGAAAAGATAATTCCAAGATCTTTCCTATGGTATCTGGAAGAACACCTAACTCATCCTGAGTTAAGAGTTATGGTCGTTTGAAGTTGACCCAAAACTCATTCTTAACTTAACCAATTTTCCAGATTTTTCATTCTTTCCAAAAATGACTATTTCCAATTCTAGCTCTTTCTAGTTCTTTCAAATAGCGAGGTGTTACAGAAGGTTTCGAAAGAAATAAGAGCAATACATAAATATTATTTTGATGATTTGTTGCATCTCATCTATTTTTATTCTAAAGTATCAGTTGGTATTAAATCTACTTGATCTTTTTTACGTGTATGAAATTTAAACTTTCATAATTTTTATTCTTCTGTTCCTCTCGTTATATTTTGGTTTTTGAGTCTATATGAGGTTATTCATTTTTTAAATTATTTAACAAATAGAATATCGTGATGGTTCATATTATGAATTAATTAAAAAATAAAATAATTTATGGATGAAAATAAACAAAGAGCTTATTGGTATCAAACAAGGAAGGAATTGGAGAAATTTTTTATAAAAGGAAATTTAACTTATTTTTAGAGTTAAAAAATTTATATTTATTTTTATTTTATATTAAGCCAAATATAATTATTATCATCATATCATTTATTACTAAAAGTTGGAATCTCTAAAGTGAAAAGTTTAATTATCATTTTACCCTTATACTAAATTTAAATATATAAATATATAATTAATCAATAACTATTAAATAGTAAGCATATAATATTATACTAAATCACATACTATTATTATTATTATTATTATTATTATTATTATAAAAGAGATCATATCCTAAAAATAAAGTTGAATTGTAATACTATCCTTTAAATTCTCAATTTTGTCCCTAATAAAAAAGGAACATTGAATTAAATTTATAAATCAACGCATTAATCATACTTTAATTATCCATTTTTCGATTTCTTCATTTGTAGAATTTAAGGCATCACGTTGTAATGCTAAATGTATATTACTCCAAATTATAAATGTATGAAGGGAAGCTAAAAAGACAACAATAAAAAATAAATAAACTATATAAAGAAAAGAAAGAATTCATTTCCCTCAAGTCTTGCTCTCTTATATTTATGGGTCCTACTAAAGTTTCATTCAGTTATCAAATATTTACAGAAGATTCGATCTTTAGTTGAGTTAGTTGAGAAGATGCACGTGACATATTCTTTATTCTTCTTAGGGATAAGGGTTTGAAAAATACTTTAACTTTGGTCGAATTTGCTGTTGCGATACTAAACTTTCATGAGGACCTATTACCTCCCTAGACTATTTAATACCGTATTTTAAACATATATATTTGTCCACGTGGACATAAAAAATAATGCAAAATTATAAATAGTAATGTGTCCACGTGGGCACATATATACCTTTAAAATATACTATTAAATAGTTCAGGAGGTAAAACATACGATATTAAATAGTCTAGGGAGGTAATATGTCCTTATGAAAGTTTAGTATCACAATAGCAAATCCAATCAAAGTTGAGATATTTTTCAGACCCTTATCCTACTTCTTACTAGAGATTAAGAAGACAAGTATAACATTAATTTTGAGGCATATGATATTGTCAATAAAATTACACATACTACATTAGTCCAACATGTAGTTTTTAGTTTCCAAATTTGAATATTGTATTTGCTCATTGGTTTATTATTTTTATTTTAGGTACTTTTAATCAATTTATAATTAAGGGCATAGAACATTAATTTTGCGGCATATACCACTGCCAATATAAAAATTACACATGCTACATTAATCCAACATGTAGTATTTTAGTTTCCTGATTCGAATATTGTATTTGCTCATTAGTTTATTATTTTTATTTATGTATTTTAAATTAATTTATAATTAAGAGTGTATTCTTTTTATTAGGTGTACTTTCTATCGTAAAAATGATAAAACCTTTTAATTTAGTAATAATAATGGATCTTAAGGGGATAAAAAAGTTTTCATGGGTGATCCATCTGCAAAATGTTTAAAAATAAAAAAAGAATGATAACGCCTTTTGAAGTATATCTGAGTACTAAACATTATGTTGTGATCTTTTATGGTCCGAACAATATGTATTGAAGTCACAATTAACATATTTCTTCTTTTACATTTATTTCTAACTAGTGAATTAGTTTGCGCTTCGCGCGATTATAAAAATTTTATTGAATTTTTTTAATATTCTCTTAATTCTCGAATATCAAGACTACTATTAAAACTTTTTGTAGTCTTGAATTTTTTAACACGTTGTTTCTTAAGCTTTAAGCTATGCATAATATTTGTATTTGATGCATAATATTATTATATAATATCTCCTCTTTTAACCAAAAAAAACGCTATGCATTATTGTTATTTATTTTCTTTTTCTTTTTCTTTAATTTTAAATTTTTTAATCATTTAGAAATACTTGAATTATATATAATAATAATCTATATAAATGAAGCAGTAACTTACATTTTCTTTTAAAGATGAATCTTGAAAGAAAGAGAAACTTCAAAATATGAATATAATGTTTTAATATTGAGATGTGTACAAATTTAAACTTAATTTTTTTTGTTATTTAAACAAACAAACACATAGATATATGTATCTATAGGATCATTGAACATCATAGATTTTCTATTTCTTGAGAAGATGACTTTTTATATCTTTGGTCATACCAAAGAAATAATTCAAGAAAGTAAAGGATTTTGAGGTATTTTCAGTTTTCTTCTC
>JAJOOS010012241.1:0-34734 GCA_029582725.1 Solanum chiquidenum
CTTCTACCATATGAAAGGCATAGGACACAAAATGGAGAGTTTCAACTTCCTATTGCTCTTCTGCTTGTTTCTTGTGGTGTTGACAATGAGGTAACACTATGTTTACTTTGTTGTTATGTGATGTATCTTCACATCTGATGTGTGTTGTACACCTTTTAATTGATATATTGGGAAGCCTATTACCCTAAGTAGTTGAATCATCGACGTATTTTAACTTTGATCAAGTCCTCAAAGTTGATCATGGAGATCCTTCTTTAGTTGACTTCGACGGAAATCAGTATGGCCTTACTTTGGGTTAAGGGCCACCAGGGAAAGACTTTTTTTAAGTAAGGAGTAACTCGACTATAGATTGGACATATATGGTTGTGCCCATGTGTAGCTAAAGTTTCTATTTGTTATTGTACACAAAGTATAACTAATTTGTTTAAAAAAAATACTAACTCCTACATGCTTGTGGTCGACTATTTTGAAGGAAATGAACAATAGTTGTTTTGATGACATAGCTAACTCAAGAAATTTTGCTTTCTTTTGGTGTAAACTGTAAAGAGGAATTTGTAAATGAAGCATAATTGACATGACCCCGGGTTACCCTTGTTGAAAGTGGTGCCTCAAAACCTGGAGATTAGTTCCACTTTCTGCTGTATCAATATACACCTTAAAAGTAGGATTAAGTTCAGATAAATTAGGTTGCAGTATTTGGCAGATTCTGATTAGTTAGTGCTATATTTTAGGCTTTAGTTATTGGAGATAATGTTAGCTTATTTCACTCCTTTTCTTTAGCTTTTTAAGTTATGAATTCATGTATTTATATTGCAGTCATTATTTCAATAAACAAAAAACTCAACCTTGTTTCTTCTTTTTTCTTTCTTAGTAAACACTTGTGATTCTCCTGTTAAAAACCTACAGATTGGTATCAGAGTATTGCCATCTTGAGGGATCAGTAAGAAGAGAGTGAACCATATAAACCCTTCTTTGAACTACTATGTTAAATAGTTTATAGAAAAGGAATTCTAAAACATGCTTCTTAACTCCACCCGTCTTCAATGGTGAGAATTATCAAGCTTGGGCACTTAGAATGATGGTTCATCTTGAAGCGCTGGATCTCTGGGAAGCAGTAGAAGAGGATTATGAAGTAACTCCTCTCGGTGATAATCCAACAGTGAATCAGATGAAACATCATAAGGAGAATAATACAAGGAAAGCCAAAGCTAAAGCTTGCCTTTGTCTGCAGTATCCCCTTCAATTCTTACCAGAATTATGCAAATGAAGTCTGCTGCAGAAATTTGGGAGTATCTCAAAAAAGAATACCAATGAAATGAAAGAGTGAAGAATATGCAAGTGATGAATCTGATTCAAGAATTTGAAATGAAGAGAATGAAAGAATTAGAAACTATAAAAGACTATGCAGACCAACTACTTGACTTGGCCAACAAGGTGAGATTGTTCGGTAAGGATTTCACTGATGAAAGAATTGTTCAAAAGATTCTTGTTACACTTCCTGATAAATATGAAGCTACAATTTCTTCTTTAGAGAATTTTAAAGATCTCTCAAGCATTACCTTGGCAGAACTTGTTAAAGCTTTGCAGACATTATAGCAAAGGAGATTAATGAGGAAACAAGGTTCTGTTGAAGGTGATTTTCAAGCTAATTCATTGAATAGCGAGTCAAACAAAGGAAGGAAAAAGAACAAAATTCAGAGGCCAAACATTAATTACAACAATCAGGGAGGAAGTCATCCTCCCTACCCTCATTGCAAAAATACAAATCACTCTCAATAGAAGTGTTGGTGGAGACCAGACGTCAAGTGCAACAAATGTGGTCAATTAGGCCATGTGGAGAGGGTATGCAAGTCCCAACCGCAACAAGAAGAAGCTAAGGCTGCAGTAAATCAATATCAAGAATGTCACGACCCGAGAGCACCCCCTAGTCATAACACGGCGTACTTGACCCCAAAGGGGTCGCATACAAGCCCTTAGCATTATCATATCATAAGATTGTAGAAAAGTAGGGAGAATTTAAAACTTTCTTTAAAGTATAATGTCAAAAACGTTTCATAAAAACGGAAGTCTTTCTAACATCTTTGTCTCAAACCATCTATGAATAACATGAATAAAAGTCTTGGGACGCAGTACACATAAAGTCTAAAACATATGAAAATACATAAATGAAACATAAGGGGTTTGTCCTCGAAGCTATGAGGACTCACCAATTTTCAATCTTCTTGTACTTAGGAACCTAGCCTCCAAGCAACTCAATATCCCAACACCCTACATGTGATTAGAATGTAGGCAATATGCGTTAGTACAAAATGTACCAAGTATGAAAGCTAACATACCAACATAAAACATCTCAAAGGGGTTAGTCAACATAAGACATAATCATAAGAGACATTAACATAATCATAACATAAACTCCAACATAAGCATTATATCATAAAAATTCAACATAGGACGTACATAAGTTCATACTTTAACCCATAGTCTTTCATATTTCAAGTGAACTACTTCACAAGCCACCTCCAAGCATACTTGTGCAAGGCCAAGATAGCATCCCATAATACTATCTAAGTTAAGTACCTTCTCTTTGGTCATTCTTGGTCATAGTCCACCTTCATAGTTAAGACCTAGGTTTTCATGACATAAGAGCACTAAACGCCTAAGTAACCTCAAAGCACACTTATGCAATGTATGTGGGGCATCCCATAATACCACACACACTAAGCATACCTTGAAGCCACCCTATTCATATTTACCATTTCTAGGTATCACTATTGGATTACTTTCATATTGACAAGGAACTATCATCTTAAGTCAATCCTACCATGGAAGGAAATTATAGCAACAATCCAAGCTAGTCATATATCACATAAGAGGGCACTTCATAAGTAGCTTCAAGTCATACTTGTGCGGTGTATGAGTGACATCCCATAATATCAATCACACTAAGGACTCCTTTAGACTAGCTTACTCAATGATAACTATTTATCATTCTAGACTATCAAAGTTTAGCATACTATCATGCTAGACCTAACTGCCATGTAAAACATCCTATCATACAATCCAAGCTATCAAAGGAAGGATACAAGTATACCAACCTAGACACCATGCAACCATTCAATAAGATGCAAGCTATCCTTAGGGGAGTGTAAATCCTCAACCCTTATCTATCCTTAGGATAGTATGATGTCTCAATCCTAAGCTACCATGAATTGGTCTTGGCCTAACCAAGTCAAGATACCATGAAATGCATCCTAACAATGCTAGTTCAAGCTACCCATAGGAGAGGATAGATCCTCAATCCTAGGCTACCTTGCCTATACTAATGCAAGCTACCATGAAAAGCATCCTACCAATGCTAGTTCAAGCTAACCTTCAGAGAGCTTAATTCCTCAATCCCAAGCTACCATGAGATCTACCATCCCAAGCTACATAGCTAAACTATCCATGAAGGAATCATAAGACTCAACCTCAAGCTATTTTATTCTAATGAGCACAATCAACATACTAGTCTAGATCACAATACACATCATTCCTAAGCCTTAATCATAGACAATTCTAAGCATAATTCATCATAGAGTCCCAATTCTAATCATTCAATTCATATTATATCATACATGCATAAGCCTATTTCAATTCATGATTTCATATTCCCATTGTTGGATAAGTTCTATACATGGTGATAACTCTATAAAATCTATCAAGAACCATCAATTTCTCATCAAAATATCTAAACCCACATACTTAGAAAAATTAGGGTTAGACAAGGAATTAACATAAATTCTTCATAATATCATGAATCAATACTAAATTAATCATATATGAGTAGTATCCAACACTTTGGAATCGTACCCACCTAAAACCCATACATTGGAAGTAACCCTAGCTTAGATTGGGGTTCTTCTTCACAAATCTTGGGGGTTTCTAGGGGAATCTATGAGTGGAAGAACCCATAGATGAAAAGCTAAACATACCTTCAATCACAGCCTTAAACTAAGCTTGAATCCATGGATAAAATTTCCCTTAGCCACTACCCTCTTTTCTTCTATTCTTTCTCAATTCTAGAGAGATGATTTTTGGAGAGGATTTTAGGGGTCTTTAGATGTAAGGGTAAAAAGTGATTAGTTTAGGGTCTAGTAACTATTTATAGGAGGTAAATTAAATAATTAATCGACCCTCCTAAGACCTAAACTAATTACCAAACTAACCCTCAACTCCTAACTTAAAACTGAAAGCTAAAAACTTAGCAGACCTACGAGACCTCCACCTCCAGACCGTAGGTGGAGTGACGGGCCGTTCTGTGCCTTCGTTGTTTGGGTCTGGGACTAGGTCATGGGAGCTAAGGCTCCCTAGACTAAGTCCTGACCTACGTAGCAGACTTACGGGGCGTCGTTTGACTTACTGGGCGTCACTTGCCTCCGTAAGTCAAGCTATTTTTGACAACTTTTGGCTAATGATGGGGTCCTCCTCAAGGACCCCTAGGGTTGTCCTTGGTGGGGTCGTACCCAGACGTTTAACCCCTATTTATTTCCATCTAAGTATAGGGAACATTATCTAGGACCCTAGGGTTGTCCTTGGTGGGGTCGTACCCAGACGTTTAACCCCTATTATAATCGTTTCTTGACGTTTGACCTCTAAAATCACCAAAGTAATTTTAGAAGCCATTATTCATCATTTAAACAAGGGTCCAAATATAAACTAACACGTGAGGCTCTAGTTCTCCCTATTAGATTCCATCAAACAATAGCTAGGTCTAACTAGGTTCTATGGGGTGTTACAAAGAAGAGCAATTGTTTGTAGCAACTTATTTTGCTAGCAAAAATGCTTCTTGATATTGATTTACTGCAGCCTTAGCTTCTTCTTGTTGCGGTTGTGACTTGCATACCCTCTCCACATGGCCTAGTTGACCACATTTGTTGCACTTGACGTCTGGTCTCCACCAACACTTCTGTTGAGAGTGATTTTTCTTTTTGCAATGAGGGCAGAGAGGTTGACTTCCTCCCTGATTGTTGTAATTAATTTGCTAGCAAAAGCGCTTCTGAAAGTTGGTTAATTGAGAGTGGATGCACAAATCATATGACCAGTGACCAAGAACTCTTTAAAGATATAGATAGATCTTTTATTTCCAAAGTGAAAATTGGAAATGGAGAATATCTCGATGTGAGAGGCAGAGGAACTGTTGCAATTGAAAGCCTTACAGGTTTGAAACTTATAGTTGATGTTCTTTTTATTCTTGATCTTGATCAAAACCTCTTAAGTATTGGACAGCTAATTGAAAATGGTTTGAAAGTGTTGTTTGAAGAAAAAGCATGTGTCATCAAGGATGCTGATAATAAAGAGATGTTCAAGGTCAAGATGAGAGGAAAAAGTTTTGCCTTGAACTTGTTGGACGAGGAGCAAGCAACAGTTATCAAGTTGGAAAATAACTCAGAACTATGGCACAAAAGACTCGGACATTTTCATCATGATGCTATACTCTTCATGAAATAAAATCAACTAGCAAAAGGTCTTCCAAGCCTTGAGAAGAATCTGCCTGCTTGTGAAGCTTGTCAGTTGGGAAGCAAACAAGGTTGCCTTTTCAGAATTCATCATGGAGGGCAAAACAGAAGCTGCAACTTATTCACATGGATGTAGGTGGACCTTAGAAAACACCATCTTTAAAGGGTAGTAAGTACTATATTACCTTTATTGATGATTGTACCAGATATTGTTGGATTTATTTTTTGAATTATAAATCTGAGGTCGCTGATGTATTCTGGAAATACAAGGCTTTTGTGGAAAATTAGAGTGGTTGCAGAATTCAGGTGATAAGAACCGATAATGGAATGGAGTATACTTCAGAAAAATTCAACAAGTTTGTAATGAAGCGGGAATTGAGCATCAGCTAACATCACCCTATACTCCCCAACAAAACGGAGTAGTGGAAAGAAAAAATAGGACGCTAATGGAGATGACAAGATGTTTGCTCCATGAGAAAGGACTGCCAAAGAAATTTTGGGCTGAAGCTGCAAATACAGCAGTATTTCTGCTAAACATATTGCCAACTAAGGCCTTGCAAAAGAAGACACCATTTGAGGCTTGGTTTGGTTACAAGCCTTTGCTAACAAATCTGAAAATATTTGGTTGTCTTTGTTTTTCTTATGTACCTCAGGTGAAAAGAGATAAGTTGGATAAGAAGGCTGAACCTGGAATTTTCATAGGAGACAACAGGCTCTCAAAAGCTTATAGGATCTATCAACCTCAAAATGACAAAATCATTGTTAGCAGGGATGTCAAGTTCGTGGAAAATGACACCTAGAGCTGGCAAGATGATGAAAAGATAGAAAATCTAGAATCTCTAGATGAAGATGTTGATGATGTACCTGTTAGAGGCACAAGAGCACTTTCTGATATATATCAAAGGTGTAATGTTGCAATTTTAGAACCAGGAGGTTTAATGGAGGCTGCTAAAGATGAAAAATGGAGATATGCAATGCAAGAGGAGCTCAAAATGATAGAAAAGAACAACACATGGGAGCTGGTTGACAGACCATCACACCAGAAGGCTATTGGAGTCAAGTGGGTTTATAGGACCAAGCTAAATCCTGATGGTTCCACAAAAAGTACAAGGCCAAGTTGGTTGCAAAAGGGTACGCACAAATGTTTGGAGTAGATTTTTCAGAAACTTTTGCTCATGTCGCCCGTTTGGATATGATAAGAATGTTATTAGCTTTAGCAGCTCAACTGGGATGGAAGATACACCAGCTTGATGTGAAATTAACTTTCCTAAATGGCTACCTTGAAGAAGAAATCTTTGTAGAACAACCTGAAGGTTTTTCTATCAAAGGCAAAGAAGACAAAGTGTACCTTCTAAAGAAGGCATTGTATGGCTTAAAACAAGCTCCTACATCTTGGTATACCAGAATTGATGCTCATCTTCTGAGCTTAGGCTTTACAAAATGTCTCAGCGAGTCTACACTTTATATTAGAAAAGAAGATTCTGATTTAACCATTGTTTCTTTGTATGTAGATGACCTGCTGGTTACAGGTAGCAATTTGAACTTGATTAATTTGTTCAAGACTGAAATGATGGAGGTTTTCGAGATGATAGACCTTGGTGAAATGTTCTACTTTCTTGGCATGGAAATTCAGCAAAAAGGACATGAGGTCTTCTTATGCCAGCAGAAATATACTAAAGAAATTCTCATAAAGTTCAAAATGGAAGAATGCAAGTCTACAACAACTCCTATGAATAAAAAGGAGAAGTTCTTCAAACATGATGGAGCTGAAAAGGTTGATGAAGGACTTTATAGGAGCCTGATAGGTTGCCTAATGTACTTGACTGCAACAAGACCAGATATTCTTTATGTTGTGAGTTTACTTTCAAGAAATATGCATTGTTCTAGCGAAATTCATTTTCAAGCAGCTAAACGTGTGATTAGATATGTTAAAGGTACTGCAAATTTTGGAATAATGTTTAAAAAAGCATCAAACTTTCAGTTTCTTGGATTTTCTAATAGTGATTGGGCTGGTAGCTCAGATGATATGAGAAGTACCTCAGGTTACTCTTTTAGTTTTGGTTCTAGAATATTCTCTTGGTGTTCAAAGAAGCAAGATATTGTGGCTCAATATATAGCTGAAGCAGAGTACATTGCAACTGCATCAACTGTGAATCAAGCCCTTTGGATTCAGAAGCTACTAACAGATTTGTATATGGAGCGAAAGAAGAGCACTAAAATCTTTTTTGATAATCAAGCTGCAATTTCAATTGCAAATAATCTTGTTTCACATGGAAAGATAAAACATTTCAAGATCAAGCTTTATTTCTTGAGGGAGGTGCAAAAAAATGGAGACATAGACTTGGTGCACTACAAAACTAATTTTCAGACTGCTGATATTTTAACTAAGGCCCTACCAGAGCAAGATTTGAATTTCTTAGAAAAAGTCTTGAGATTGATTCTCTTGAGTCAAGGAGGAGTGTTGAAAGTGGTGCCTCAAAACTTGGAGATTAGTTCCACTTTCTGCTGTATCAATATACACCTTAAAAGTAGGATTAAGTTCAGATAAATTAGGCTGCAGTATTTGGCAGAATTTGATTAGTTAGTTTCTATATTTTAGGCTTTAGTTATCGGAGATAATGTTAGCTTATTTCACTCCTTTTCTTTAGATTTTTAAGTTATGAATTCATGTATTTATATTGCAATCATTATTTCAATAAACAAAAAACTCAACCTTGTTTCTTCTCTTTTGTTTCTTAGTAAACATCTGTTATTCTCCTGTTAAAAACCTACAACCCCCTAGGAGTAACATGGAGTACTTGACCCCGAAGGGGTCTCATACAAGACCTTAACATAATCATAACATAAAGACATAGAATAATTGCGGAAAATTTAAAACTTTTACAATAGAAGTCAACATTTTTTTCATAAACGAAAATTAGAATCTAGACTTGTTTCAATCACCATGTAGAACAATAGAGAGTACAAATAGGGTCAAAAGCCTTTTACATCAATAAAGTCTCAAAATAGGAAAGTACAATAAAACTAGAAATGAGTAATCCGTCCTCGAACTTGAGGACTTACCAAGCTTAGGGAATAGTCAACCCAAGCTTCAGTTGAAAGGGAAGTGCGCATCAACGACCGGAACCTACACTCATAGAATGTAAAAAATACGGGTTAGCACAAATAATGTACTAAGTATGGAAGATAAAAGCAACTTGGCTTACACTTTTTAGCCATTTGGGCTCTTTTTACTATTTGTACTTGGTATTATTTTTTAATAAATGGGCTCCAAGCCCACTTTTAATAAAAAAAAAATAGTACTAAGTATGGAAGCCATGCACAAAATCCTTAAAACATGCATAAAAGGGACATTTAGTTGAAATCATTCCTTTATCAAGTTTAAAAGCCAAAATTCACATTTGTGAATAAACATAAGCCAAACCAACATATAAGCAACCTAAAGCCATACTAGTGGAATGCAAAGGTAAGATTCCATAACCCTACCAAATGCTAAGTATCACATTTAGGCTACCAACAACATACATATCTTACTCTTGCCTCATCCATAACCAACATACATAACTAAGAAGTCATTCATGTTCATAGCTTGTAACAAGTAAAGTCAACCTTAACATTCATACATACCTTTCATACATAATCCATAAGTCATCATAACATAAGAGAACCTCACCATAACCCCTCTTAAAGCCTACTTGTGCTATGCATAAGTGAAGTCCCATACCCTCACTCATACTAAGTAGTACCTCTCAAGAAGTCATAATTAAAGTCCATGTTCTTATCATAGTTCGTATTCATATCATATAGGGAAGTTTAGCCTTACCCGACATAGACCATGTGAGCTACATGGAATCCGGTGTTCTACCCCCACACCAAAAAAAGGTGTCCTACTTGCCTAAGGTAGAACTTTCATAATAGATTTTAGGTGGATCCACTAGCTAAAGACCTATGTGGTCACATAGTTATGGGATATGGAGATTGCTACTAGAAAACCGGACTACTAGCGTAAACGGTTTCCATCCCATGAGACAACATACATTGGGAAGCCAAACTTGCTAAATGTAAAAGCTTCCATCTCATTGTTCATATCCGCTCGGTGCTAAGCATAATTCTATTTAATAGTCATATTAAGTCTTTACTTAAGTTCATGTTCACAAGAGAATGCACTAGTCACCCAACCAACATAATACCATAAGAGCTCATAGATTCATTAGGTGAGAATGTCCTTTCAACCTTAGAACTATCAACATGTGAGTAAACCTTTCACATAACATTCATAGTGTTTCATGAGAATAGCCTTTCAATCAACACAACAAGCTTATCATAACATACATACATATCTCATGCATAATCAAGTGTAAAGGGTATAGGGAAGAAGGATATTGCATCAATACCACAATTACACAATATTCATAGGATTCTCACTATATAAGTGAATCACAAGTTCACATATAATTCTCATAAACATGTATGAACCCTAACAAATTGCCCTTCAAGGCCATGATTCAAGATCAACCCTAACTTCTATAATTACAACACTATATAGGGTACTTTCATGATTCAACAACTTAATAAACATAAACATAATCAATAGTCAAGTTCCCATCATCCACCAAGCCATACATAGTTCACAATTTAGGAAGAAGGGGAAATAATGGGTCCAAGGGAGATTTTCATTAAAATTCATCAATACTCCAACATTCCAATCATAAATCATCATAATCAACCAAAATAAACAATAATTAAACAATGGAAACCGTTTTGGAAGAAGACCAATGTTAGAGATTGAAAACCCTTGAATTTGGGGATTTGGAATCTTGAAAACATATTTTGAAGGGGCTCCTTGGGTGATAGCTACTCAAGGATGAAAATCATCCATAACTAAATTAAGAATCTCCAAGAACCTTGAGAATCTACAAACCCTAGCTCCAATGGTTTATTCTTGTTCCTTGAGTTTAGAGAGAGAATTTTTTAGAAAGGAGGGAGTTTTTTATTTCAATTGGGTGTTTGTGAATAATGACCAAGTCTTGTGAAATTTGACTTAAAAACAATATTTAAACTTCCCGTAAAAATACCCAAAACATCCCCACTTTAATTGGACTAAAAAGGAAATGACCTAAAAGTCCATTTAAGGGTCCCCGTCAGGGACCATGACCCACCTTCACGAGCCGTGGTGTGGACCATGACCCATGGTCCCCCTCGTGATGGTTGGGGCAGTAGCTCTCTTTTGGTGGCATAAGGCACTTGAGCCCAAGCCATTACAACGAGGGGCTCCACGAACCGTGGTCCCTCTGGTGGTCCTTGAGGCAGTAGCCTCACCACTCTGGGGTCCTTGCTCATTGCTTATGGCAACTCCACGAGCACCTCCCATGGTCGTGGTCATGACAACGGACCGTGGTAATTGTCGTGGAAGTTGAGGCAGTGGCTAGGGAAAATGGTGGCCACATTTTCATGGCCAAGGAGGTTTCACGAGCCGTGGAGTGGACCACTACTCGTGGTCCTCCTCGTGAAGGTGGGGCAGTGTGCTCCTAGCTAGGGGTAGCCTTGACCTTGGCACTTGCCCCTTGGTCTTGACTCAATAAGCCTCATTTCAACCCTAATTGACTTACTAAAAGTTGGGGGAGTCATTTTATGATTTTTAACCTTACGTTTAGGCTGTAGCTTAACCTACCATTTTTCCGGGGTGTTACATTATCTTTCCCTTGGGAACATTTGTCTTCGAATGACGATCTAGATACCTTACGGAATTAAAGACTCAAGACTAGAAGCCCAACAAGCATGAAACATAAGAATAATGCACAATGCAAAGGAGGAAACATCAACTCCATTCTCAATACATGAACAATGCAATCACAAGGAAGTGAGAACTACATCCACAACCCAATATGCACAAAACTCATCATTTCATATCATTTTTGGAGGAACTACCTTCTCCATCTCAAACAAGCTCAACACAACAATAAGGAGCCAATATGTCATATCATCAAAGCATAACTAAACATGTCCATCACTCACCTCATGAAGCCAAATATGCAATCATCATACTAAAGTGCAATTCAACATGAGGAACATATAAATCATGAAAACTCAAGATATGCTAAACACGAATTCTCACAAGAACATGCACAACATAAGGAAATCATAAAGAAAACTCATAACACATCTGACTTCCAAAACACCAACTCAAGAAGACTACTTACCTCAAGTTTGGATAGGAGTAGAAGCAAAAGGATGAGGATAACGGGACTTCATATCGGCCTCGACATCCCATATAGCACCCTCAACTAAGTGATTCCTCCATAAGACTTTAACGAAAACTACCTCTTTTTTCTTAACCTCTTAACTTGCCGGTCCAAAATCTCTACCGAGACCTCTTCATAAGAAAGTTTCTCATAAACTCCTAAACCCTCTAAAGAAAGAATGGATTCCAAATCACCAATGCACTTCTTAAGCATGGAAATATGAAACACTGGGTGAACCGGAGCCAACTCATTTGGCAAGTCCAATTCATATGCAACTTTCCCAATACACTTCAAAATTTGACAAGGGCCCACATACCGGGGACTAAGCTCCCCCTTTTTACCAAACCTCATCACACCTTTCATAGGTGAGATTTTCAAGTAGACAAATCACCAACCTCAAAATCAAGATCCCTCTTTCTAACATTGGCATATGACTTTTGTGGACTTTGGGCCGTCTTCAACCTCTCTCTAATGAGTCAAACTTTTTCAATGGCCTCATAAACTAGTTCGGGACAAATTAGAGAAATTCACCTACTTCAAACCAACCCACCGAAGATTTACACCTCCTACCATAAAGGGCTTCAAATGAAGCGATGGCAATGCTTGAGTGGTAACTATTGTTGTAGTCAAACTCAATCAATGGGAGATGGTCATCCCAACTACACTTGAAATCTATCACACATGCCCTCAACATGTCCTCTAAGGTTTGAACAGTGAGTTCCGCTTACCATCTGTTTGAGGGTGGAAAGCGCTACTAAGTTTAACATTGGTACCAAGTCCTTTTTGGAATGGCTTCCAAAAATGTGAAGTAAATTGAGTACCCCTATCCTAAATGATAGATGAGGGTGCCCCATGCAACTTCACTATCTCATTGATCTACAACTTGGCATAGTCTTCCGCCGAAAATGAAGTCTTGACGGGAATAAAGTGGGCTGATTTTGTCATCCTATCAACAATGACCCAAATAGAATCATGTTGCCTTCGAGTACGAGGCAACCCCACAATAAAATCCATATTCACATCCTCCCACTTCCAAGTGGGAATATCTATATTTTGGGACAACTCTACGGGCCTTTGATGCTCGGCCTTAACTTGTTGGCAATTTGGACACTTGGCTACAAAACCCACTATATCCTTCTTCATACCATTCCACCAATAGACTTCTCGTAGGTCACGGTACATCTTGGTGGCTCCTAGATGAATAGAATACCGTGAACCATGAGCCTTTTCTAATTTTTTTTCCCTTAAGCCATCAACATCTGGAACACATAATCTAACTTGGTACCTAAGCACCTCATCTCCCCCTTGGGAGAAATCCTCAACAGACTTATTGAGAACCGATTCTGTCAACTCTATTAATATGGGATCAAAGTGTTGCTTAGACTTTACATCAACCACAAAGGACAATTCGGAACTATGATGGACCATGAATCCACTAGTTGGACACCTAACCGGGCAAACCTATGCACATCACGAACCAATTGCTTCTTCTCATCTTCTTCATGAGACACACTACCCATGGACAATATACTTAGGGCATCCACAACTACATTAGCTTTGCCGGGGTAGTAAAGGACACTCATGTCATAATCCTTCAAAAACTATAACCACCTTGTTTGTCAAAGATTCAAGTCTTTTTGGATAAACACATATTGAAGACTCTTGTGGTTGGTAAACACATCTACATGGACCCCATATAAATAATGTCTCCATATTTTCAAAGCAAACACAACCGTCTCTAATTCAAGGTCATGAGTCGGATAATTCGTCTCATGGACCTTGAGTTGCCTTGAAGAATATGCAATCGCTTTACCACGTTGCATAAAGACTCATCCCAAACCCACTCGAGAAGCGTCACAATATACCATAAACCCATCTGTACCCTCCGGTAAGGTCAACACCAGAGCGGATGTAAGTCTATCTTTCAATTCTTGGAAGCTTTTCTCACAAGCTTCCGACCACACAAACTTAACTTTCTTTTGAGTCAAAGTCGTCAACGGAGTAGCAATGGAGGAAAACCCCTCAACAAACCTCCTATAGTAACCGGCCAAACCCAAGAAACTTCTAATATCGGTAGGAGATAGAGGTCTAGGCCAACTCTTGACCGCATCCGTCTTATTAGGATCTACCTCAATACCCATACCCGACATAATATGACCAAGGAAAGCAACCGATCTTAGCCAAAACTCACACTAGCTAAACTTTGCGTACAATTGGTTGTCTTTAAGGACTTGCAATACAATCCTCAAATGATCCATATGTTCACCCTCACTTCTCGAATAGATAAAAATATCATCAATAAAATTGATCACAAACGAATCAAGATATTTCCTAAATACCCTATTCATTAGGTCCATGAATGCCGCTGGGGTCTTTGTTAACCCAAAAGACATAACCACAAATTTGTAGTGACCGTACCGGGTCCTAAAGGCCATCTTGGGAATATCACATTCTCTTACTCTTAGTTGATGGTAACCCAAATGAAGATCTATTTTGGAGAAAAATTTAGCCCCTTGGAGTTGATCAAACAAATCGTCAATCCTAGGAAGTGGATACTTATTTTTTATCACCTTTTTCAATTGGCGGTAGTCAATACACATCCTAAGGGACCCATCTTTCTTCTTCACAAACAATACCGGAGCACCCCATGGAGATATGCTTGGTTGAATAAAACTCTTGGCTAATAAGTCCTTGAGTTGCTCCTTCAACTCTTTCAATTCGTCCAGAGCCATTCTATAGGGAGGGATAGATATGGGTTGTGTATCCGGAAAAATATCAATGCCAAAGTCTATTTTGCATTCGGGAGGAATGCCGGACAAGTCATCGGTAAAGACTTCCAGAAACTCACTCACCACGGGGACCGACTCTAAAGAAGGGACCTTGGACTCAACATCCATAACCCTAGCAATATGATACATGCACCCCTTGGAGATCATTTTTCTAGCTTTTAGACATGAAACAAATTGACCTCTAGGAATATAATTTCCCCCTTTCCACTCTAAAATTGGCTCTTTTGGAAATTGAAAATTGACAACATGGGTCCTACAATCTATTGATACATAACATGCATACAACCAATCCATGCCCAAAATTACATCAAAGTCAAGCATGTCTAATTCCACCAAATCAACCAAAGTGACTTTATGAGACAAAGAAAGAGGACAACTCCTATAGACTCTTTTTGCCACTACCGAGCCACCAACCGGGGTAGACACCAAAAAAGGTTCTAGTAACTCTTCGGGGAGCACTTCATATTTCATAGCCACAAAAGGTGTAACAAAAGATATAGTTGCACTGGGTCTAATAATGCATAAACATCAATGGAAAAGACTTGCAATATACCCGTAACAACATCCGGTGAGCTCTCTTGGTCACCTCAGGATTAAAGAGCATAGAAACAGTTCTTCTTGGGAGCATAAGAATTTGAGCCACTTGAAGGGACTTGCTTTCCCTCTCTCCGTTGAACCTTTAGCATGGGACAATATCTCTTCATATGACCGCTCTTCTCACAATTAAAGAAACCATCCTTGCCAACTAAGCACTTGCCATCATGCTTCTTGCTGCACTTTGCATAACTAGGTCTTTCAACATAAGATCTACCACTATTACCTCCTTGTGACTTAGGGTTAGAAACCCTATCTTTGTTGACCCTTGGAGTTCTAGATGAGCCTTGGTTGGAAAACCTCTTCTTGAACCTTGGTTTACCTTGAACCTTAAACTTACCCTTGGAAGAATTCCCATCATCGGTCCTTGCCCTTTTTACTTCCCTATTCACTTGCTTGAGATTTTGTTCCTCAATTTGTTCGGCATGAACCATAAGACATGAAATATTCATACTTGGCATGAGCATTACCGAACAACATTCATTGACTACCAAGTCGTATATCCCCATAACAAATTTGTTCATCTTGGCCCTAGAGTCCGCCACTAAGGTTGGAGCATATTTAGACAATTGGGTGAAGTTAAGGCTCTAATCCTTCACACTCATACCTCCTTGGAGAAGGTTGATGAATTATTTAATCTTTCTCTCCCTTAACTCTAGTGGGAAAAACCTATCAAGGAAGGACGACTTTTCTCCACAATCAACCGTCCCCGCTCTCACGGTTCTCTCATCCTTCCATTGCTCATACCATACTGGAGCCACATCTTTCAATTGGTAGGTGGCTAGTTCCGCCTTCTCTCATGGAGACACACCCATAACATCAAGCACCTGAAACACTTCATCAATAAACCCTAGAATTTAGGGATTTGGAGTCTTGAAAACAAATTTTGAAGGGGATCCTTGGGTAATAGATACTCAAGGATGAAAATCATCCATACCTCAATTAAGAATCTCTAAGAAATTTGGGGAAGAATCTTGAGAATCTACAAACCCTAGCTCCAATGACTTCTTCTTCTTCCTTGAGTTTAGAGAGAGATTTTTTTAGAGAGGAGGGAGTTTTTGATTTCAATTGGGTGGTTGTGAATAATGACCAAATCTTGTGAAATTTGACTTAAAAATAATATATAAACTTCCCCTAAAAATACCCAAAACACCCCCACTTTAATTGGACTAAAAAGGAAATGACCTAAAAGTCCTGAGTTTAATGGTCCCCGTCAGGGACCGCGACCCACCTTCATGAGCCGTGGTGTGGACCACGACCAGTGGTTCCCATCGTGAAGGTTGGGGCAGTAGCTTTCTTTTAGTGGCATGAGGCACTTGAGCCCAAGGCATTACCACGAGGGGCTCCACAAGTCGTGGTCAAGACCACGAGCCGTGGTCCCTCTCGTGGTCCTTGAGGTAGTAACCTCACCACTTGGAAGTACTTGCTCATTGCCTAAGGCAACTCCATGAGCGCCTCCCATGGTCGTGGTCATGATCACGGACCGTGGTGATGGTCGTGGAGGTTGAGGCAGTGGCTAGGGAAAATGGTGGCAACATTTTCATGGCCAAGGAGGTTTCATGACCACCTTCACGAGCCGTGGAGTGGACCACGACTCGTGTTCCTCCTCGTGAAGGTGGGGCAGTGTGCTCCTAGCTAGGGGCAGCCTTGGCCTTTGGCCTTGGCTTGTCCCCTTGGCCTTGGCACTTTCCCCTTGGTCTTCACTCAATACACCTCATTTCAACCCTAATTGACTTACTAAAAGTTCGGGGAGTCATTTTATGATTTTTAACCTTATGTTTAGGCTCTAGCTTAACCTACCAGTTTCCGGGGTGTTACAATAATAAATACTTAGTCTCTTACAATACCTATAGGAATTGGATATGGATTTTTTTTCTCACTTGTAATTACTACAACACTTACTTAGTACTAGCTTTGTAAGACAATTACCTTTCTCTAAAAAGAACGTGTAGATAATAAAGAAAAGTGAATTCATTGTTCAATCATATCTCAAGGGTAGGATTCCCACTACCAGAGTCATCCATCAAGATAGTCTACCTATCTATGTAAAACATTATCAACTACATGAGTGATAAAAAATCCAGCCTAGCTTGGTAACACCATCTTGCCATATGGTGATGGGACAGTCATTTATTAAAGTCCTTGACAGAAGTGGGGTAGGACTAGAAGGAGTTTACTTGTAGAAGGGGTTGGTGGGTGCACACCTCATGGCTGTCTCTTTGCAGTTCAATGCTCATGCAGTCTCATTGTTGTCAAAGACCTCAATCTCCCAGTCTGAGCCTCAAGTGAAGTGTCTGAAGGGTTGTTAGATTGGACCATCATATTTATCTAGAAGAAAGCTTTTGATGAACTTTACTGTTCTGATTTGATTATTTACTGAAGTTGGGCATTTTGTTTTGCATAGATATACAAATATGAACTATTTAAAGTAATTCTGTAGGGAAGTGGTTACCAAATTTCTGCAGCAGGAAGGGCAGTATAAGATTCAGCTGCTCGTTGTAAGCTAGGTTGGCAGTAGCAACACCTTCTTGGTTATGGTGAGGTTGTTGAGCCAATTGTAAAGGTCTGTTGTTGAATCCTTGTAGAGGTCTTTGGGCATTGATTTTGTTAATTTTGATCCTTTCTATTTCCATGTACAAGTAATTTTGGTGTTTTTCATCTTTTATAGGCCAGGAGTGCCAACAATATGCCAAAACGTGCGAAGAGCCTACAAACTAGTGGTAAGATTGTTCGTCAATTCTTTGCCAACTTGACTTCTTCATATATCTCTATCATTCAGCTGTTTTAATTTCTCCTCACCATTTCCCAATTTGAGGTCTGGCACTCTCCAAAACTTTGGCCTTTAGTGGCTATTAGTTAACACTGTTACTATATCAGGATCATCATCCGATAACTTTAGTTTTTTATTTAACTCATACTCTATCAAAAAGGAATAGTGACCGCAACAAAACTTCTTGTTGTATTCAGGTTCTCTTAAGCACCATAGATAACTTTATTGTTCACCACGAGTCTGAAGGGCATAGAAACGCTTTTTCTTTATTGCATAGGAACCCACACCACTAGTAGTAACTTGCTTGCCCACTCTTCCTTTAGCCATAAGCATCGAGTAATCCCTCATTTTGTGACAACTCTTACCACAACCGAAGCAACCATTTGTGCTGGCTAGGCACTTACCCTCGTGCTTCCTTCCATATTTAGTGCAATTATATCTTGGCAATGAAGATCCTCTACCATTTCTTCCTTGAGGCTTAGGGTTAGACACCCTATCTTGGTTGAACTTAGGAGGAGCAATGGAGGAAGTGTGACCGGAAAACTTTGGTCGGAATCTAGGACGACCTTGTCCATCAGACCTTGCATTAGGGAAATTTTCATCTATGAGCTTAGACTTTTTTACCTCTCTAGACAGTTCCTTGTGTTTTTCCTCCTCAATTTGTTGTGAATGAACCATGAGACGAGGGATGTCCATGTCATTAATGAGCATAGCAATTCGGCACTCTTTAACCACCATTTCAGACACACCCGAAACAAACTTACTCATCTTAGCCCTTGAATAGGCAACCATGGATGGAGCATACATAGACAATTGAGTGAACTTTAGAGCATATTCCCTCACACTCATACTTCCTTGTCGAAGGTTAATGAACTCAAGCACCTTGGCTTCCCTAATCTCAAGGGGAAAGAACCTATCAAGAAAAATGGCCTTAAACTTCCCCCAATCAAGAGGCCCGTATCTTCCTGTCTCCCTTCCTTCCATTGGTTATACCATATTTTAGCCACACCTTTTAGTTGAGAAGCGGCACACTCTGCCTTTTCCACCGCCGTAACTCCCATGATCATCAAAACTTTATAGACCTCATCAATAAAGTCTTGAGGATCTTTCTCAACTTTAGAACCATGAAACTCCAGAGGATTCATCCTTGTAAAGTCCCTTACTCTTGAAGCCGCCGTACCCACATTTGGGTTCATGAGAACCACTACCTCCCTATTAGGTTGAGCCGTTATGGCTTGAGACAATACTTTAAAAGTAGCCCTAAACTCCGCATTAGATACTTTCTCGGCCAAAGGATCTACCAAAACTTGAGAAGCTTGGGGAGGAGCTTCTTGTTCCACATTCTCCCTCGCATTCCTTATAATATAAGATCTTTGTGAAGCCATATAATGAAGAACATAAGATAAGCATTAGGAGGGAGACCTTATAGAGTTGAACTCCATCACACGACTTAAGAGTCACGAAAGAAGTGGAGTTTGCTAATCATCTTTTAGCCTCTCATTCACAAATATGGAACGTTTCACACTTATGAACAAGTCTCTACTAGACGTGGCTTATGATACATCCTAGGACCATTCTAAGCCTTGTGCTCTGATTACCAAGTTTGTCACGACCCAAGGGTACCCCCTAGATGCAACATGGCGTATAGAACCCCGAAGGACTCCATACAAGGCACTTAGCTCTCATAACATTAGAAATAGAACAATAAGAATAAAATAATAGTTCAAGTCCAAAACATTTTATAAAAGCAAAGCGAAAGTCTAATACACTTGTCTCATCATATCCATCTAATACAACAGAATGATATTGGGCCTAGCCCATACATCATTTCAAAAGAGAAATACAAGAAAGAAACTATAACAATGAAAGTCCGTCCTCGAAGAATGTGGACTCACCAAAAGCTCGGAAGTATATCAACTCACCCACTAGCCACGAAACTGAGCACCCTAAATATCGTACCCTACATTTGGGAAAAATGTATGCAAGAGTATGCGTTAGTACAAAATAATGTACCAAGTATGATTGCCATGCAGAAAACATTTAAATCATGCTAAAAGGAACATTTCATGACATGCAATTGATCAAGCAAAACATGATAATAAAGAGTTATAAAACATAAGTCATAAACCATGGTAAATGCAAGCTAACTTCATATTTAAAACCTTTGAAATCAACTGTGATATTTCTTGAAGTAACCTTAATTCATTATTACTAGTGAGGAATTAGCCTTAACCGACATAGAGACCACGTGAGCTATAACATGATCTCCCGGTGTCTTCCATACCGAAAATGGTTGTCTTACTTGCCAAGGTAAAACCATAAACTTCTAGATTAAGTGTATCCACTAGCTAGTAAAACTGTCACGACCCAGGGGTACCCCCTAGACGTAACATGGCTTATAGAACCCCGAAAAACTCCATACAAGCCACTTAGTCTTCACAACATAAGCAATAAAACAATAAGAGTAAAAACACATTTCAATGTCTAAAATTTTCATAAAAGAAAAGAAGAAATCTAGACACTAAGTCTCAACATAGACATCTATTACAAAGTTTAAATGAAATAGTGCCTAGCCCATACAATATGTACAAAAAGGAAAATACATGAACGAAACTACAACATGGGAAAAAAGGCATCCTCGAACTATGAGGACTCAACAACAAGCTCGGAAGATACTCAAGTCCAAGCTCTAGCCACTAGAATGATCACCTCGAGAACCGGACCCTACACTTGGGAGAAATGTAATAAAAGTAGGTGTTAGTACAAAAATGCACTAAGTATGATAGCCATGCATAAAATATTGAAAACATGCTAAAAGGGACATTTCATTTGAAAGTATGCAATTTATTAGTTAAAACATGATTTAAGAGTTTAGAGAGCATAAGTCATAAAACATATTCAACATAGTCATCATCATCTTAAAAGCCTTTGGAAACTCATATACAAAGCTTATTGAGTAACCATAGTTCATAAATTATATTCTTGTTCTTGATGTCGGAATAAGCCTTAACGGACATCAGACCATGTGAGCTACACATGATCCCATGGTGTTACCCACACAAAAAAAGGGTGTCCTACTTGACTAAGGTAGAACCATAACTTTAGCTTAGGTGGATCCACTAGCTAAATAGCCTATGGGGGCACATAGTTTATGGGATAAGGAGATTGCTACTAGAAACATGGACTCAACTTGCGTAAAAGGTCTCCATCTCATGCGCTATACTTGGGAACCCGAACTCAACTAGTGTAAAAGGATCCCACTTGGAAGCCGAACTCAACTTACGTAAAAGCTTCCATCTCATATTCAATATCCACTCGGTGCAACACATTAATTCCCACAGAGTACTTATTAAGTCTTGACTTAACTCATATTCTTGGAAAAATGTCCTTGACAATCAATCCAACCTTAATTCATAATATAGCTCTTATATCATGCGTTAGAATAACCTTTCATCGTCCATATCTACATACAAGTCTTAAATTCAATTAGGTGAGAAAGCCTCTCAACTTTAGAATCTTCATTATGTGAGAAAACCTTTCATATAATATCATATTCATGCATAGGTGTGTGTATGAGAATATCCTTTCAACAACACAACAACTACATCATAATCATAGACACTTCACTCTTAAGTGTTCTTAAAGCACTTACATTGATTTCATAAAAACATGCATAATTCACATAATTTTCCCTTTTAAGGTTCAAAGCTCACTTTCAATCAAACACATTTAGAATTCAATACATTAGACATGTATATCATCATATTTCAAGTAATTCTATCACTACATGCATAATTTCATAACATTCTTCTTTTCCTCAACAAAGACCCACATCACAAGATTACAATTCAGAAATATGGGGATTTCATGGGTTCTTGGGGATTCATCATAAAAACCAACATAAATCATCAATTCATGCTTAATATAACATAATTCAATCATTAGGATCAATTTTGAAAGGAACCCATGACTTTGGAATCAAACCCTAACATTTAGGGATTTCTATCTTTGTAATTGGGATTTTAAAGGGACTCGATTGATGAAAGCTACCATACCTTAAGAACAAAGTCAAATGAATTTGATGTGAAGAACTTTTGTTCTTGAACCCTAGCTCCAACTTCCTTCTTCTTCTTCTTCAAGTTCTAGAGAGAGAATATTTGGAGAGGATGAACTTTGGGAATTTATGACCTAATTAGGTGAATTTAAGAGTTAAAAAGGCTTATATAGTGACCCTAATTTTAGGCAAAATGACTTAACTTAAGTTGGATTAAAACTGTAAATAACCCTTAAGTCCTCAACTTAGCCGTCCCACACGCCCCACCCATGAGACCTCACCGACGGACCGTGTATAGACCTACGATCTATCCTGGCGAACTGTGGGTTGGTGATTTGGGGGTTGGTTTCCTGGATGTGACCCACAACTCCTAACCACGAGGCGTGGACCCATCCACAGGGCGTGGGTCCTGGCAGTGGTTCACTACTCCATACTACCTCCCATGGTGCCCATCCATGAGGCCCACCAATGGGGCATGGGTCCAACCACGCGGCATGGTTGGCCCTAGTGGGTGACATATGAAAGTTCTTACAATCTACTAACTTTTCCTCTCTCGGGTATGGGGTGTTACACAACCTATGGTGGCACATAGTTAAGGGATAAGGAGATTGCTACTAGAAACCCAGCCTCTACCAACAAGGGAGCTCCTATCTCATGAGATTGCTTCTAGAAACCCGGTCTCTACTAACAGGAGAGCTTCCATCCTATCATCAATATCCATTCGGTGTTAAGAATAAATACCACGGAATAGTCATTACTTACTTGACTTCATTAATCATGGAAAGGTGCCCTTGGACAACCAAACCAAGCTAGTTCATTAAGATAGCTCCTTGTCTTTGATTCAATTAGGTGAGAAATTCTTTCAACCGAAGAATCCTTTATATGTGAGAAAACCTTTCACATCATGCTAGTTATATGTTTAGTGAGAATATCCTTTCACAACACAACATTATCATTTGTACTTTACTATCAAAGCACCCTTAATACATTTGCACAGATTTCATAAAACAATGCATAAGTCCATAATTTACCTCTTGCGGTTCAAAACCCACTTTCAATCATCAATGTTTACAAAACATGGGTTAGATATGTATTTCATCATAAATACATGTAAAGCTTGCAATACATGCTCAATTTCATAAAACTCTTCCTTGAAGATCAAAATCTCACATCATCTCATTCATAACTTAAAAACATGGGGGTTACATGGGTTCACGGGGAAATCATCATATTTCATCAATTCATGCATAAGAGATCACAATTAAATCGTTTAACTCAATAATTAATAGAACCCATGATAATCGAAGAAAACCCTAACTCAATTTGGGAATTCTACCTTTTGAAATACAGGAATTTGGGAACTCCATGAATGGAAGGAATCTATGGATGAAAACTATCATACCTTGAGTCCAAAATCTAGCCTTCAATGGAGGAATTGAGACATTGACTTGAAACCCTAGGTTGAATCTTCTTCTTTCTAGAGATAGAAATATTTGGAGAGGAGATTTGGTTTTCTTTTGTGAATTTGAAAGAATGAAGTGAATGGGTTAATTTGGGGGTTGAAAAGGCTTATAAAGGGGTTTTAGTGAAGGGTAAAATTATGTAGTATCGGAACTAATGTATTAGGAAAAGACCCAACTGCCCCTAAAAATAACTGACAGCTGGCCACCGATGGACCCCAGTCGACGGGCCGTGGTCTGCCCTATGATCTGTCCTAGTGGACCGTGGTTGGCGATTAGAAAGTATGTTATTTTTGGGCCTCAAACAATGGACCCTAGCCATGGACCGTGGTCTGGACTACGGTCTATAGGTCAGGTCGTGGTCCTGAGTCTCTGAAAACATGGCAGGGTAGCCAACCTACTGACCCACCTACGGTCCATGGTTCAACCCAAGGGCCGTGGTTGACCTCCGTGGCTGGCACCTGCAACTTCCCAAAATTTGATCCATTTCTCTTTTTTCGGATATGGGGTTTTACAGATTTTGTGCATAGTACATACTATAAGAAGGGGTAAAGTCCATATAAATACCACAGGACCCAGAATTGAGGTATGTTAAGGCTAAGCGTTGTATTTCCTTTGAGCACAAATTTTAGAATCCTAAATCGTCAAATCTTGTTTTACTATTCTATTTCTAGGAAGACCTTATGTGAAAGGCATTGAGATTATAATTGACATATTTTTGTGACTCAATAATGTTGATATTCCACTCATTCGATTGTGTAGGGTACTCAACATCTATATGTCATTTTTTCTATCCCCTTAACTATAGGCTCATGTGTATATATTCTTATTCTTCTTTAGGTGTTGTAACTTAAAAATATTACAGAGGACCATTAAGAGTTTGAAATAATTCCTCCTTCCACGCAATTTTTTTTAAAAAAAACTTTAAAATAATATGTTGATTTCCAAAACTCTTAAATGTAAGTCCTATGTTTAAACTACTAAAGGACATGTTTTTTTGAAAATACTTTCTTTTACAAATTACTAAGGAAACATATATAGAACCTAAGTGAAGCACCTTAAGCTCTTTATGAACATCCTTAAGTTTATGTTACCTTTCTTAATTCGAGTTAAGTGTTCTAGTTTAATATACAAGCATATGAGGATCTACGAGATACTTGGCATATGAAAGTGATTACGAGAATGTGAGAACAAGAGTACCAACATGCCAAGATTGTCAACTTGATTATGGTAACATATATGCATCACGAATCCATGACATGACATGCTATGCATTCTATTATGAGTTATAATCGGAAGGTATGGAGCCTATTGCCTATATTTGTACGTATGAGACACAGATGGCTACAAGTTGGTGAATATGGTGTCGGTTAGCTATCGGAAGGCACCACCATTGCTATCACTTGGTTGGGTATCACGTCCATATATATATATATATGTGTGTGTGTGTATTCACTACATACGATTATGCGAGCATACCATGCATATTTAATTTTTATAAGGTCATATGTAAGCCATGGAGGCTATAGAGTTTCTGTTTCCAGTGATATATTTATTACCTTTTTTACACGAAGGTTGTTTCCAAGGGCGGCAGGCAGGATAAATAAGGTGTGTAAGGCAAGTCTAAAGAAGGTAGTATGGCTACTAGTGGCGAGACTACATGCTTCAATTTCATAAGTGGGTGAAGGAAGAATACCTGAGCTTCAAGCAAACAAGGCGGGGACCTCGGGCCTTCGCAAAATCAATGATCTCACCGGGAACTAGACAAGCACCTACCTATTTATGATTCTACTTTCTACCTTACATACCGGTACATTTTCTACTTATACAAATGTCCCATTGCCTAGAGAAACTATATTTTTGCTTCGTGCGTGCAGGTCTAGGTAGGAATTCTTATTGACCCCTCTACTAGGAGTTGGGGTTCAGTGGTGACTTGGTATGCTCCACCTCTTCCTACAGTTTTCATAGGATGTTTAATTTTGTTGTACAATTTGGGTACAGTCATGGAATTGTGATTAACGTGTCAACTACACCTCATCGATACTAGGTGTAGATGATCATTAAGCAGTATAAACCCAACAAAAGGGTTGGGGTCGATCCCACAAATAGTAGTTCTATTTTGAATTCAAATATGAAGTTACAATAGTGTTTTTTGTAGCTGAAGGACTAGAGATTTTTGGAAACTATTAATGAAATTGGAAGGGTGACAACAATGTCAGGGTGAGGTGTTTTTAGATCAGAAAGCAGCCTCAACAAGTAACTAGGAACAACCAAATAGGAGAAAGATACTTGGGGATTGACCAACCAATTGCTAAACTCAACTCAATGGGTGCAAATTGCAAACAAAAAGTGCTAACTCTTCATGGGTAAGATGAACTTTAGATGAGGCACTTTTCTCTCGAACAACTACCTCGTTTCAATTGAGTTCTCTCGAACCTCAATGCTCTGAACATAAAGACCAGTCCACAACCTCACCACATCCACTCTCTCGAGCTGGATACATAGAATGAGTCTTGGGATTCACTCTCTCGAGCTAAATCCATCATAACCCACTAACTATGAGTGCCAACTTCTCACTTTAGCTTTACACTTCTTTCTCATGCAAGCATAAAACACTAAATTATATTGAAATAAACATACAATAGAGTAGTTAAACCACATCGATAAGTCAAACCCACTTCGAATTAGCACTAAAATTGATAATAACTAACACTCATCAAGTCAAATTCAGCAATTAATCACATTGTCAAACCCCCAAGATTGGGGTTTTAGCTAATCATCATTAAAGAGGGGAATTAAGTACCTAATACATGCTCCATAGTTGGGTATTCAAAATCGAAGTTCTAAGATGAATCATATATTTTCTATTACAACACCCAATTGAGATCTCTTGCTAAAATTGCTTAATATCAACAAGAATAGTGTTTTTGTTCTCTCTATTTTGTTCCACAATGACTGGATATCTTTTCTCTCTTCCAAAAGCCAATTTATACTGATTTGAGATGTGGCTTTTTGGGGTTGATCAGTGAAGAAAGTCGAGCTTTGCCGACCAGTCGAACACACTACCCTTGTTTCTTCACATTTTCCTCCATCAGGCATTGTAACTTTAGACGAGCTACTTTGGGATTGCCGATCACTTCATGATGCGCCATTTAGTCCTTTAGCTTGCCAATTTAATTTCATCTTGGTCTCGATCAGTGTGTTCGGCGAAACAATCTTCCTTCGCTGATGAAATGGAGGAGTTATTTTGGGGAGAGGTTGCACCAATTTTGAGGTTGAGGTACTTGTTCCTGCATCTTTTTGTGACTCTTTGACAAAGCTTTGGTGGATGAGAATCTCTTCTTCATCAATACCTTTATCTTCTTCATGAGCTTGTGCTTTATCATTACCCTTCATATCACCTAAAACTATTTTTCCACTTCGAGTAACCACAGCCAGATCTCTATCACCATCCTCCACCAAAGTTGTTATGTGTACGGCTTCTCCTTCCCCCATTACTTTTGGTTCCAATTGTGCCAAAAGTTGACTCAGTTGACCCTCAAGTAGCTTGATTGCATCAGCTGAGAGTTCACTCTATTGTTTAATGATGAGAAATTGGCTTTCATCCCTTTTAGCAAGTCATCCGGGCCCTCAACTTTGTCAAGGATACGGGAGAACAAATCATCTACTCGCAGACTACTTGCACTCCCCTCTGACTTTGGGCTCTCACTCGATTGTGTTTGATTCTCTTCATTATCATCTTCTTTTTTCCAAGGATCACTTTGGTCTGCCCATTCTTGATAGAATATTCTCCTCTCTTCGTCTTTGTAAGAGTTCCAACCTTGATGCCAACCCCGCTGCAAGTAGCATGGGTAGAAACCCTCCTCCAATCTGTGAAAGTTCCAACCTTGATTCTCCCTTGGCTTTGAATAGCCCGAGGAACAACCCTCCTCAACTCTAAACACTCCCCTTGATCCTTTAGGTTTTTCCATATTTTCTAACACTTGTGATTGTACTAGCTCCATTTGGGATAACATCTTGTTGATGTTCTCATCCCTTTCTCTTTCTTTATGAAGTTGTTCTTGTTTCATTCTAAAGCAAAAAGGAAAAACTTGATCATCTTGAGCGTACCATGCTTGATTTATTTTCGTCATTTCATCAAGAAGAAATGAAGCCACCTCAAACGATTGCAACATTATTCCACCTCGAACCAATTGATCAACTACTCCTTTATTTACCAAATCAAGACTTCGATAGAAGTATTGTAGCATCACTTTGTTTGAAAGTCCGTGAGTCGGCATTGAAGTAGTAGCATTTCAAACCTCAACCACGTTTCATGGATGGGTTCACCTTCCAATCGCTTGAAAACTTGAATGTTCTCTCTGAGTTTCATCATCCTCGACGGGGGAAAGAACCTCACATTGAATGTCGTGGTAAGATCTTCCCAAGATGTGATGGAATTCTTTGGCAACTCAGCCAACCATTTTCTAGCTTCGACCGTCAGAGATAATGGGAATAACCCGAGACAGACTGATTGTTATGATACATTCTTGAATGAGAACGAACCACAAACATCTATAAAGTTTTGCATATGCTCATGTGGGTCTTCGTGAGTCAACCCTCCGTAGAGTCCCTTCATTTGAAGGATACAGAGAGTTGTGCCAGTAACATGGAATATAGCATCCTCTTCGTTTAACGGTAGATAGATTGCACCAATTCCACCCAATTGGATTGGGTTATGCACACTCTTATGATCGTTAATATCACCTTGGTGGCCCACTTGGCTACAATTGATCTCTGCCTCACTCATTCCTCTTCTATTCAACACAACCAACACGAACACAAAACAAATCAAATCGATTCAACTACAGCTAACAAAATCACAAATTAAACTTCGCTAAGAGAATTCTAAACAACACCACCCCCCGGCAGCAGTGCCATTTTGATTAACGTATCAACTACACCTCATCGATACTAGGTGTAGATGATCGTTAAGCAGTATAAACCCAAAAAATGAGTTATGGTCGATCCCACAGAGAGTAGTTCTATTTTGAATTCTAATATGAAGTTACAATAGTCATTTTTGTAGCTGAAGCACTAGAGATTTTTGGAAACTATTAATGAAATTTGAAGGGTAACAACAATGCCAGGGTAAGGGGTTTTTAGATCAGAAAGATGCCTCAACAAGTAACTAGGAACAACCAAATAGGAGAAAGATACTTGGGGGATTGACCAACCAATTGCTAAACTCAACTCAATGGGTGCAAATTGCTAACCAAAAGTGCTAACTTTTCACGGGTAAGATGAACTTTAGATGAGCCACTTTTCTCTCAAACAACTACCTCATTTCAATTGAGTTATCTCGAACCTCAATGCTCTAAACATAAAGACCAGTCCACAACCTCACCATATCCACTCTCTCGAGCTGGATAAATAGAATGAGTCTTGGAATTCACTCTCTCGAGCTGAATCCATCATAACCCACTAACTATGAGTGCTAACTTATCACTTTAGCTTAACACTTCTTTCTCAAGCAATCATAAAACACTAAATTATATTGAAATAAACATACAATAGAGTAGTTAAACCACAACGATAAGTCAGACCCACTTTGAATTAGCACTAAAATTGATAATAAATAACACCCATCAAATCAAATTCAGCAATTAATCACATTGTCAAACCCCCAAGATTGGGGTTTTAGCTAATCATCATAAAAGGAAATTCAGTACCTAATACATGCTCCATAGTTGGGTATTCAAAATCGAAGTTCAAAGATGAATCATATATTTTCTATTACAACACCCAATTGAGATCTCTTGCTAAAATTGCTTAATATCAACAAGAATAGTGTTTTTGTTTTCTCTATTTCGTTCCACAATGACTGGATACCTTCACTCTCTTCCAAAAGTCAATTTATACTGATCTGAGATGTGAATTTTTGGGGTTCATCCGCGAGGAAAGTTGGGCTTCGTCGACCAGTCAGTGACTCGCCGATCGTCCTTGTCCATCACCCTTTTTTTCTTCACATTTTCCTCCATCAGGCACTGTAACTTTAGGCGAGCTAGATCGGGATCGCTGATCACTTCCGCAATGCTCCCTTTAGTCCTTTAGCTCGCCAATTCAATTTCATCTTGGTTTTGATCAGTGCGTTCAGCTAAACAATCTTGCTTCACCGATGAAGTCGGTGATTTGCCTATATAAAACATAATTTGCCCAAGTTTTTCTTGTTTCAGGCACAGTGTTCTGTAAAATTAGGCGGTCTAGGGGTAATTCGGCGATTCGCTTAGTGCTGTTGTCGATCGTCAAGCTTGATTTTCTCCCCTTCTTCAACCTATGTTGTTCCTTTTTGCCTGTTAGTGTCCTTGCTTTGGTCCTCCGTCCACAAACCTAAAAATCAAGGCTTTAACATCAATTTATGGAAAAAAATAAGCATTTGAGGACACTAAATCTATATAAACAAAACCCCAAATGAGTCCAAATTTCAGACACATCACATTGTCTTGACCATTGCTTATGACACTCTCAGAGGCTATTACAGACACGATATTCTAGGTTTCTTTATGCATCTTCTAGTCTCCAGACCATAGGCTTAGAATGTATATATATGTATGTAAGTATGTACGTTCTCAATTATGGCCTCGTCGGTTTAGTATTTTAGAAGTTATGTTTCCCGACCTTCTAGGCCCATAGTTGGGTCAGTTTGTATGTTTTAGTGGCTAACAAGATTCCATAATGTATCGAGTGCAAGTCACGCCTCCCCTGATTTGGGGCGTGACAAACTTGGTATGAGAGAAGGTCGTGTCCCAAAGAGTCCACAAGTCGTGGGTGTGTTATGCACCACACTTATAATCAGGAGGCTAAAGGGAATTTAGGACTTGTTACATTTCTTTCAATTTATAGATCATGCTATAGAGCTGAATTATAAGTACGTATGAAATCTAAATTGTGCTTCTTATTTCTTATCTTACCAAGTACTAATGCTCAAGAGGATTTATCAAGGTTTTACGGTAGAGATTGTTGGTCATCAAAAATTTGTATACCTGATAGAGCTAGAGATGCTCGACTTTGTTATTAATATTTGCATACATTGGTTTACACCTTGTTATGTCAATGTCGACTACTGAGAGAAGACTGTTAGATTTTAGTTCCTAGGGGAAGTAGTATGAGAATAGAAGGGTAATGCAACAACGCCAAGAGATAATTTTATTTGCAATCGTTAGGCACATAATTTTTTTCTAAAACCTGCACATATCATATTTTCCAAGTGATTTTAAGATATTTATACTAAGCGTTCGACCCTTTTGTTATTCTATTGGGAAATGAGTTTCTAGATGTATTTCTAGGTGAGCTTCTTTCTATTTCCCTAAAATAGGTGACAAAATTTTCTATTGATACATTATCATATGCTTAGTCGATATTAATTTCCCCATTTAAATTTGCACCAGAAAAATTGGAGGAATTGAAAAAAAATAATTGAAAGATATATTAGAGAAAGGTTTCATCAGGTCAAGTGCATCACCAAGCGTTGCACCTAGGTTATTTGTGCAGAAGAAATATGACTCATTAAACAAGTGTATAGACAACCAAAAACTAAATAAGGTGACTGTAAAGAACAAATATCCACTACAAAGGACTGATGCATTTTTGACCAACTATATGATGTCGGATGCTTCCCAAAGATTGATTTACATTTAGGGTGCCACTATGTACTTGTTCGAGGGAGTAATATTCCAAGACAACCTTTAGTATTAGATATGACTATTTTGAATTTCTTGTAATGTTTTTTAGATTTACAAATGACCCAACAATATTTATGAGACTGATGAATAATATATCCATGTCATTTTAGACTTGTTCGTAATTGTATTAGTTAATGATATTCTGATAAATTCTCATTCAGAGGCAAAGCATAAGGATCATCTCTACTTAGTGCTTCTGTTACCCCAAGGTTAGAGATTGTATGCCAAATTCACACACACACACACACACATATATATATGTGTGTGTATGTATATGTGTGTATGTATGTCTTCAATTGCGTCCATGTCGACCACCTAGTACTTTATTAGTTTTGGCTTTTCTATCTTTGCCTATGTGATTTGTTGTTATTTAGGTTATGACCTTAATTGTCTAGGCTTAGTATTTTAGATGTTATGATACCCGACCTTCTAGGCCCACAATTGAGCAAGTTAGTATGTTTCAGTGGCTAACAGTCGAGTGACATTCACGCCTCTCCTATTTTAGGGCTTGATAGGTTATGACTCTATTTGGGTGGTTATTGATAGATTGACCAAGTCCACTTATTTCATCTTTGTTTTGGTGAAGTATACAATAGAGAAGTTAGTGGAGCCTTATATTAGTCAGATTGTGCGACTGCATGGGGTCCCAATTTCTATTATCTCTTATCAAGGTTTCTTGTTCACTTCTTATTTTTGAAAGGCATTACTACGTGGTTTAGATACTCGATTATATATGAGTAAAACTTTTCATCCTCAGATAGCTGGTCAGTCTGAGTGGACAATTCAGGTGTTTGAAGATATGCTCCGAGCTTGTGTTATCAATTTTGGTGTTAGATAGGATCATTATATTCCTTTAGCACGGTTCACCTACAACAAAATTATCATTTAGGTATTCATATGGCCCCATTTGAAGTGTTGTATGGCAGATTGTATAGATCTCCAATCGGATGGTTCAATTTAGTTGTGATGGATTCATTGGATACAAACTTTCTTTGATATGCTATGGAGCAGGTTCGTATGTTCTAGGTAGACTGTTGGCAACCTAGAGTCGATGGAAGAGTCATCCAGATTGGAGAGTTTGAGCTCTAGTGTTCATAGAAGGTGATGATGTTTGGCTCCGAGTATCACCTATGAAGGGTGTGATGAGGTTTGACAAGAAGTACAAGCTTAACCCTAGATTCATCGGACCCTTTAAGATTTTAAGTCGTGTGAGAAAGTTGGCCTTGCAACCTAGCTTGTCAGCTATGCATTCTGCATTTCATTTCTCCATGCTTCAAAAATATGTGTCGGATGAGTCCCATGTACTTTCTCTTAATTTAGTTGAGTTGGGTCCAAACATATCTTTTGAGGAGGAGCCTATAGCCATTTTTGATAAGCAGGTCCGGAAGCTTAGGACCAAAGATATCATTTCGGTGAAGGTGCAATGGAAACATCGTTTAGTTGGTGAGGTGACTTAGGAGACTCAAATATGTGTGTCTAATATACTCATATTTTCGAGTTTTTAGGTACTTTCTTTTGCTTTATGTTCAAGGACGTACATAATTTTTAGTGGTGGATAATGTAATGACCTAGTCGGGCATTTTAGAAAGTTTCATTAATTACCATTTTGCCCCTCTTTATATCGACCTTGAGTCTTTTATGTTTGAGTTTCGGAAGTTTGTTTCAATATATTTGTTCAGAGTTGAGAATTTTTTAAGATTTGAATTTTAAAGGCTTAATTTGCTTAAGAGTGGTTTTTGGTCTGTTTTGGAGTTTTAGTGTCCGAATGGAATTTCGCTGATTCCATCAGTCCTGTAAAGTGGAATCAGAGCTATGAGAGTTGCCGATTTTAAATTTTGAGTATTTTTAGGAATTTTAGGTTCTAATTTGTGAATTTGTTGAATTTTAGCCTTTGAGTTGACTTTGGTCAATATTTCAGGGTTCGGATGCTCACATCAGAAATCTGAGAGTTCCATTGGATTTGGGGAACGATTTTTGGCCTAGGTGAGGTATAAGTTAATTGTTGTGTGGTTCTAAGCTTGTTTTAGCCTTTTTAGGTATTCAGTTAATTTCTTCTGATTTTCACGGATGTCAGATCAAGAAGACCTCAGATTATTGTTTTGAGGGTTCCATTGAGTCCAGAAGGTTGAGAGCATTTGATTTTTATATCTGGTTTGTGTGTAGGGGTTCCGGACGAATTCTAAGGGTCTTTTGGAGTTTGATCATTGGATGATTTTTCTTATGCTATATTCTGGTACACCCTCTGTGGTCACGGAACTTGTGATTGCATTCACAGAGGGGAGGGAGTGACGACCCCGCATTCACGGTAGGTCAAGGCGTTGACCTCTCTTTCACTGAGTTTTGATCGTGTTTGCGAGAGGTCAAGGCGTGACCTCCACGTTTGCAATAGACATGGGGCATTCGCAGAGGTCCAATAAATTAAATCTCGCGTTCGCGGGTAGGGGTTCACATTTGCAGAGGACCCCTGACAATGTTTAAACTAGGGGTGTACAAGACAAAACGTAAAGTCAAACCGAATCGACAAACCAAATCAAACCGAAAAAAAATGATTTGTGGTTTGGTTTGGTTGGTTTGGCGATTGAAAAAAAAATGACCACTCTTGGTTTGGTTTGGTATTAAAAGAAAAAAGTCAAACTGAACCCAAATCAAACCAACATAAATATATATATATATATATATATAATTTGTTTTATTTATAGATCAAAATATTATTTATAATCTACTTTGTTAATATATTTTTAGTTAGTTTATAGTTTTCAATGTTTATATAATTTATTTCAAATTGGGGCTTGTAAAATTTGAAAATATTTTATTTTGTGTTAAGATCCGAAGTTACAATTATATTGTTATAGTTTTTCAAATTCGAAGTTAACAATTTACTTTGTTAATATTTTGTTTTGTATTCAGTTTGACTATAGCCTTTAATCTTATTAATTTAACATAATGAACGTTGATATTTCAAAAAAAATATTTTGTACTCATGTGAATTTTACCGTCTTTTTGAAATTTCTATTCATTTAAAAAAAAATTAGGTTTAGCTTATCACACGAGTAAGTGAAAATATATTTGATCTCTTTTTCAAGCACCGTATAATAGTAAAAAACCGAAAAACCAAAAAAAAATGAAAGAACCGACTAAAGCCGAAACCGAAAAAACCAACTTTATGTGGTTTGATTTGGCTTTTATATTTAATAAGCCGACATAATTGGTTTAGGTTTTTATTAATGAAAAACTAAACCAAACCGACCGATGTAGACACCTAGTTTAAACCCAAATTTTAGGGTTTCTTCCCTATTTTTCCTTTTTGGAGCTTTGAGAACTCGGTGGAGGCGATTTCAATCGTTTTTTTCAAGATAAAATAATTGGGTAACATTTGTGTCATGCCCCGAGACGCGGACACGGGACCTAGGACCACAAGTGATCCCAAGCTAACCCTGCTGGCATGATCATGAGCATACTAGAGGTAATAAACTGATGCGGAAGCTAAATCATAAATAAATGAAAAGATGGGGAATACCCATATACTATAACTGAGATATATGAAAACTGATGAGTTTAATACAAAGAAGTTATTAACTCACAACTAAGATGAATCTAACTATGTCTGAA
>JAJOOS010012242.1:0-30368 GCA_029582725.1 Solanum chiquidenum
AGTTTGAATTTAAATTTTCAAACTTTTAAAGGGCGAAATTTAAACTTTTATAGTTTTAAAGTTTGAATTTAAATTTCAAACTTTTAAGTGTGAAATTTATACTTTTATAGTTTTAAAGTTTGAATTTTAAATTTTCAAATTTTTGAAGGGTGAAATTTAAACTTCTATACTTTATTACTTTTAAAAGTTTTAAATACAGAAGTTTGAAAGTTTGTATTTAAAACTTTAAAATTATAAATTTTTAACTTTAAAATTATAAAAGTTTTAATTTTTAATTTATTTTTAAAAAAAAAAAATAATTCAGTTGGGACCCGGTTTCCGGTCCGGTCCGGTACCGGTCCGGGACGGGTATAGTATATATTTTCCGGAATTACCGGTTCCGGTCCGTCCCGGTTCCGGTACGATACCGGTTCGTGGTGACCGGTTCCGTTCCGGACCGGTCGTCCCGGTTCCGGTACCGTTGCCAGCCATATTTAGACCTTAACAACAAATCATCAGTGAAGTCAAATATAGCAAAATTTGGGGTAACTTTTTTGTTAGCATGTTGTTCTTGTGTTATTGTTGTATTATTCTTACCTCACTTTTGGTTTTCTTTATTTTACCTATGCTGAAAATGTGTACTGCACCAATTTGACTGCCTTAAACAAACATTCAGGATATAACTCACGCAATATAATAGACTTTCGAATCTTCTACGATAAGGAACCATTGATGTTTTGACTGGTATAACATTTGACATTTTTTTATGATTGTATTTAATTCACATCACTCCTTAGTGCTTTTGTCTTGGAAAGATGTTTCCTAACAACTATTTGATGTCTCTGCTTCTTATGAGTAACCAAAGTCCAATCATAATATTCATTTTCTTTGTGATTGTCGTCTATCTCTAGTGAACCTTCAAAAGTTTTCTTTGAAAATTCAACTTCAATAGGCGTGAAACTCCTGAATTAAGAGAAAAGGGTGTTTGGTATAATCTGCGACCTCGAGCACTTCTTCTAGTTGGGTGTTATACTTTCATGGTTTGCTTCAGCTATTTTATTTATGTCAATGATGATTTTTTTTCACTTACTGACACCATGATTTTCTCTTTAAAAACAAAGGATTTACTTGTTGGGTGGTGAATGACGCGATAAAACTTACAGTATATTATCAATCATATTGATTTCTTCGGGCCTCTTTAATTTAGAGAGATCAATAACTTTCTTGATTAGCAATTCAACAAGGATCACAGGTACGTCTGAATCTGAAAACAAATAAATCTTTACCTCTAACTCCTAAAAGGTTGAATGTCGTTTCTCTTCATTTGAATATTGACTTGGGATTCCTCTTCTTAAAGTTCTTTCTTTATTGTGACCTTGACAAAAGTTGCTTTCACTCCTATATATTCTTTAGTTTGGATCTTTGAGGTCGTACCTTTCTTGAACTCTTTCTTTTCTATTGTTAGATCAGCAAAAGGAGATGTCTTCCAATGACTTGGAATGCTCAACTCCATGTTAAGCGCTCGTATGACAAGTTCTTCAAAAGTTCATGGTTTATGTATAGTAGTCCCCAGTGCATTTCTTGAATGCATATTTCTAGAGAAGATATTTAAGAAAGGCAATATTTACCATCCAAACTCAATGTTCTCCAATAATGGATATAATCCACCACAGACTCATCTTTCCTTTATTCAGTGTCTGTCAACTCGATCATGCTTACGGTCCAAACGTACTGTAAAAATGATTAAGGAATTCCTTCTAGAGTTGCTTACAATTATCAATAGACTCATGTTCCATGTCGATATACCAGTCGAATGCACTCTCTTTCGGCGAACAAACAAACTGATTTATCAAAAAGTCATCATATAGTCCAGCATTGCTACAAGTTTCCACAATGGGCATGTATTACCTTGGGTTTCCTTTGCCATCAAATTGTTGTAGCTTTGGTGGTTGATAGTTCGTTTTCATGGATAGACAATCACACCGTCTGATATATGGCTTGGAGTGTACAATGAATTTTGTGGTATTTCGCTATATTGAGCCTTGATGGTGTTTGTTATCATGTCTTGTTGGACAGATAACGCTGCAACTGAAATTGATTGTTTCTCCTTTTGAAAGTTGGACTTAGCTATAGATTCATCAAACAACCTTATTTTTTGGATTGAAGCTAGACGGACAAGTGGGGCCAATAACTTGACTCTTTAGGTGTGAAGGCCTCCAACTTATTCATAAGTTGAGCAATATGAAGTGTTTTTATCGTCAACAGACTTCGTCAAGGCTTCAATGGTTTGCTACCATCACTGCAAACTTCTTGTCCATGTTAATTAAGTCAGCCATTAAAATATTGACGTTCATTAAAATTGGAGAAATCATTGAATCGTCAAATTCCCCCAAGTTAAAGTCAATTTGAAAAAATTCTTCAAATACTATAGATGCGAGGTTGCCTCCAGAGGTTGCAATTACGGTGGCAATATGAGATTTGTTGTTTTTTTATTATCTCTGGAGAGGTAAAGCATTCGAATTCATCTAAGTCACTAGTTTTGAACTTGCGTCGAGTCTTTGCATGAAACATCATTACATCACTGATCTTTCTGAATGTTCAGTACTTGACTTTGTATTTTGTAATTTGCAAGAGCAAGAGATTAACAAAATTGATCCCACTGGACGTGTCAAAATTTATTCACAACAATTTTTCAAAGTGTTGGAATTTAACTGCAACAAAAAATAAGAAAATGATAATTTTTGTTGATAAATTTGTGAATACAATTTTATCACCCTCTTGATTCTTCTCTCCTAAACTTCTCGGAGATTCATGGGCATTCAATACCATACTTCTTGAATTGTTTAATGATTTGAATCTCCTATTGTATTCCAATCGCCCGAAACATTGGTTAGTACTCCATCACTTCAGAAAGATCTCCGAAAAAACTCCTTCAACCACTACTTGAAAGAATTATGTAATAGATGTTGTAGCTTTCTAGCACACTTACTCCAATGCTTGTTGAAGTGTTTGTCGAATGCCCTTGAAAGTCTTGTCTATCCCCTATGTATAGTTGTAGGGAGTGAATAAAGATGCATATGATTAGCTAAAAGATGTCATTTAACACTAGTGAATTGTGATTGATTCATAAATTTGACTAGAACTACCACATCATTTGAAAACATGATATCATCGTAGTCTTGAATGCATAGCCACCATGACACATAAGACGAGTTTAGGCTTCAATGTGTAATTGACCTTGGACATTAAAATGAACTAATTAATTTATATAGTCCAAATTAATCATTAATTAATCAACCCAAATGAACCGAATAAAATCCAAAATTTTATATAAATTTAACCCAATAAAATTTATACACTGCCAAATTTAGTAATGATAAAGTCATGAAACACTAATCTTCTGCCTCCGGATATATCAGTATTATTATTTTTTGCTCATTGCCAAATTAAATAATCAATAAAAACAGCAATCGTCTTCAAACTACTAGCTTTTGCTCCCAAAGCAAATGTTGACCGTGACAATAAAATATTTGGTGTAATGAACCATGCCATCACTAGAGATAAACAGATTTACATATTGCTAGCTAACAGTAAGAGCAACAGCCAGCTCTCCCATTCCAAATTTGCATTAGTAGAGAAAGATCTTGAGTATCTGATCGGCTTGACATAAACCAAGAATCATCCAAGTGATCAGGAGTTATCTCAAAGCAGTAATGCTAACATTTTATCCATGTGATTCCACAATTAACTCTGATGAACTAACTCTATCTCCTGCAGACATCCCCATCCCAGAAATAATTAGCAAGAAATGTTTTGAAACGGTATACATAACGGCATAGGATAGTGGGCAATACATGCAGAGAAAAAACAAGTTCCGTTACTTAAAACCTAAAGCAAGGGAAGTTGATGCATTGTCATCATTATTCTTTCTTACCAAAATAAATACAGAAACATTAAATTTACATTGAAATGACAGAATTTCCAACTAGCCAACACCAGCAAGGATACGAAATCAGGAACATGCACAAAGCTCACTATCAAAATAACTAGTTTTTGCTCCTAAACAATTGGTAAAAATGCTTGGTAATTTTCCTCCCAAGGCATATTATCGAATTTTATGATCAACTATGATGCCATAAGGAACATGCACAAAGCTCACTATAAGGTCTATTCACGGGCCCTTGGGTCCTATGTGGGGATTTCAACACTGTAAGGTATCCTTCTGAGAAGTATAACTGTAACAGAATCAACAGGGCAATGACAGAGCTATCAGAGTTCATTGAAGACATGGAATTAATGGACTTAGATTTAGCTGGGGGAGTGTTCACTTGGAGAAGAGGTGACAGGCACTCCACAGCAGCAAGGCTAGACAGGTTTCTTATCTCTGAAGAATGGGACTCAAATTTCAGGAACATTAAACAATCTGTCTTACAGAGAATGGTCTCAGATCACTCCCCATTAATGCTACAATGTGGAGAATGGGGGACAACCAAATCATATTTCAAGTTCGAAAATTGGTGGTTGACTACTGATGGATTTAATGACAGAGTTAAGACCTGGTGGGAGTCTTTCCGCTTCCATGGAAAACCAGACTTTGTACTGGTAGCAAAGCTAAGGGCCTTGAAAGCTAAGTTGAAAGAGTGGAGCAAGGCAATCTGAATCAACAGAAGCAATTGGTACTAAATCAGTTAGCAGAATTTGAAATGATACAGGACCAGAGAATTTTGGGAGAAGAGGAGATAGCTTCCAAATTGGCTCTTACTGCTGAGTTTGAGGAGATAGCTAAAAAAGAGGAAACAGCATGGAGACAGAGATCTAGGGCAGTATGGCTTAAACAGGGGGATAGGAATACAAGCTTCTTCCACAAAACAGCAAATGCACATAGAAGAGTCAACACTATTGATAAGATTAAAGTCAGAGGTGAGCTATTGACTGAGCCTACTGAGATACAAAAGGAGATCACAGAGTACTATGAGAAGTTATATGTTGAAACTGAGGACTGGAGACCAGACTTAGAAATGATAGGGTGCCCTACGATTGATGAGGATGACAATAACCAATTGATGGCCCCTTTTGAAGCACAGGAAATCCTAGAAGGCATCAAGGCATGTGCCGGGGACAAGGCCCCTGGTCCAGATGGTTTCTCTATGGCTTTCTTTAGCCAGTGTTGGGAAGTCATCAAAAAAGAAGTGGTGGCAACAGTTCAAAACTTTCATGAGGAAGGGGTATTTGAGAAGAGTATAAATGCTACTTTTGTGACCTTGATACCCAAGAAGAAGGGGGCTGTGGAACTAAATGATTTCAGACCAATAAGTCTAGTAGGAGGAATGTACAAGATAATTGCAAAACTATTGACCGAAAGACTGAAAAAAGTGATACATAAGCTAGTGGATAGACAACAAATGGCTTTCATCAAGAATAGGTAGATCATGGATGCAGTATTGATAGCCAATGAAAGTGTAGATTCCAGGGAGAGAGACAAGCAACCAGGGATCCTATGTAAACTGGATATCCAGAAGGCATACGATCATTTGAATTGGAACTTTTTGATGAATCTGCTACAAAGGATGGGGTTTGGACCAAAATGGCTAAAATGGATTAGACAGTGCATAAGCTCAGTGAAATTCTCTATTCTGACCAACAGAAGCCCATGTGGCTTCTTCTCATCATACAGCAATAACCTAGAGATTACTCATCTACAATATGCAGATGACACTCTAGTTTTTTGTGATGCAGTAGAGGAGCAGATGCTGATTTTGAGGGTCATCTTCAATATTTTTGAGGCTGTTTCAGGTCTGCACATAAATTGGAGCAAGAGTTTCATCTATCTAGTCAACACAGTGATAAATATTGAAGACTTAGCCAACACACTAGGAGGGAAAGTGGGTGAATTACCAACAACCTACTTGGGAATGCCTTTGGGGTCTAAGAGCAAGTCAAAAGAAATATGGAGTGGAGTAATTGAGAAATGTGAAAGGAAGCTTGCAAATTGGAAGTGCCAATATCTATCGTCAGGTGGCAGACTAACTCTAGTTAACAGTGTCCTGGATGCCCTTCCCTCGTACATGATGTCATTATTCCCTATACCAGCCAAGGTAACCAAGAGGTTGGATGCGATTAGGAGGAACTTCTTATGGCAGGGAAGCGAAGATAAGAGAAAGTACCATTTGGTCAAATAGGAGGAACTGCTGGTAAGTAAGAGAGGAGGTGGACTCAATCTTAGAGAGCTGAAAACCCAAAACAAGAGTTTGATGATGAAATGGTTGTGGAAATTTGTCTCACCTGAAGTATCTCTATGGAAGGAAGTAATAATAGAAAAATATGGCATGGAGGATAAATGGATGACAGAGGTGGTCACCGACCCTTACAATTGTAGTGTATGGAGGTCTATCAGGAACCTATGGCAGATGGTCAAAGAGAGAACAAGGTGCAAGGTGGGCAATGGAGAAAAAGTAGCTTTTTGGAATGACATTTGATGTGGATAGGAAGCACTCAAACATGCTTTCCCTGTACTACATAGTCTGAGCCAAGGACAAGAAGCAACAGTGGCAGAGGTATGGACAGGACAAAGGTGGAACCTATTTCTAAGAAGGAGCCTAAATGATTGGGAGATGACAACCATAGCAAGATTTCATGATACAATGCAAATGGCTACCAATCTAACAGGAGAGGAAGATAGACTAGTATGGAAGGTGGAGAGAGGGGGAGAGTTCACTGTAAAATCAGCATACAGAGAACTCAGGTCTACGGAGGAACAGCATGCAGGATGGCCCTGGCGGATGATCTGGAGAACAGAAATTCCCTACAAGGTGAATTACTTCACATGGCTCTTGGCAAAGCAGGCAGTCTTGACACATGAGAACTTAAACAAGAGGAAACCCAATCTACGTTCTAGTTGCTATCTATGTGAAGAACAGGTGGAGACAGTCAACCATCTCTTTTTACACTGCAAATGGACTGATCAATTGTGGCACATGTTCATCCAAAAGAGGAAGATTAGGTGGACAAAGCCTGGGAGTATTATAGAAGTCCTACAATGCTGGAACAGGGATGGAAATGCAGGAAAAAATGAGAAGAGATGGAGGATTGTCCCAGCTTGCATTTGGTGGACAATTTGGAAGGAAAGGAATCAAAGATGTTTTGAAGGAAAACAGAACAATATCCAGAAGATAAAGACTAATTGCCTAGGGCTTTATTATTTTTGGTGTAAGCAAGTAGTGATAGGAGATACTGAAAATGTGTTTAATATTATTGACTGGTTGTAACTAGAAGATCCTAGGAATGATGTAAGTAAAACTTTTTGGATGGGGACTACATTTTGATGTAGTATACCTGTGGATATATAGAAGTAATGTTACCTTTCTCAAAAAAAAAAAACTTTAAAGAAAAAGAGAGTAATCCACGATTGTCTCAGTGTCACATGGCTTACACACACTTCAAAGACAATATGCAATGTGGGATGAAAATACTTTAATTTCAAATAAGCAAAGCCGTAACCAGAAACCCTAGCTTAAATTTCAAACAACAAGGATCATTCCTAACCTGCTACTCTTTTTTGAAGGAACAACTAGTCCCCTTTTCTCCAGGCTTTTAAACCGATCTCTTGCAAGGGTGCAGCATCCCTGTTTGAAACAGAAAGCAAAATCACATAAGAGAAAGACCTTGAAAATAGAAACAAATGTGATAACAACCAACTTGGAGAAATTCAAAATCAGGAAAGCAACCTTCAATTTACGGAGGGAACCAGTAATCTCTTCAGACAGTAAGACCTGAGCAGGAGCAGGCTGGAATCTGAAATGATAGGCCATAAATTCTTTTGTCAACATCTACAGTTATTGCAGGAATAAAGCAAAAGAGACAAGAAAATGACTCTCGTTGCTCAGAATCTGATGTTCTAGAAATATATACAAACCCCACAAGCAAAACAGCAATGAGAGTCATTTTCTTGAATTATAACCCCACAAGCAAAAGAGCCTCAGAACATGCAATCATCATTCTTTCAAACCCCAAGCTGGAAGTTGAAACATTTTTAAGAGCTATAACCATAAAGATCCCTTTAAAATCTGATGTTCTAGAAAGCCATTTTTCCCAGTTAGCAATTTAATTATTGAAACTTATTACTTCAAAATGAAATAGCACATACTTGCGCTTTCCCAAGCGTGGCGGACAACATTTTAGTCTTTCTTTTTTAGCAGTTACACGACGTAGATGTCTTTTCTGTTTTTCTCCTTCCTCTCTCTCTATTTCTTGAATTATATCCGGTAAGCTGCAGGCACAAAAACAGATAAGAATCTATAAGAAAGGCAAATTCTATTTAACTAGAATATGATTTGCCTGATATTCTAAGTAATAGCAAACCTATCAATTTCTTTGGAGAGCTGTGCTGCTTTTGTTGATTCAGCTTGTGCTTTCAACTGTTCTTTGCGTCTAGCCCGTCGATTCTTCTCAACTTGTGTCACCATTTTGGGCTTTTGATGCCTGAATAAAGTTAAAATTAATGATGTATAGTTTCATTCAGTGTTAAATGAAGATCTGACGACTTGCTATGCACTCAACACAACATGGATTGCCAAGGAAGCTAAACTTAGAGCACTGCAAATTTTCAGAACACAGCTGACATACAAAAAAGAAAATCTTGACCACTGGTGACTCTACAATTGATCATCATTAGGACATTTGGATCATCACCACCAAAGGTAACAGATATAAAGTCGGACGGCAACAACGTCCATATTATCTATCATGCTTACTGGTGACTGAACTCACAATCTAACTCAGCAAGATTAAGGAAGGATCAAACCTCTTCAAATTAGAAATGTGATTTCACAGGTAGTTGATTTTAACTTAACATATTTAAGCAACCAAATATTAGTGATATACAATGTACTCGTTCTGCGTCTTTAACCACAAAAAAAGGATGTTCCATTTGGGCATATTAGAGTTCATCACAGGGTTCCTAATAAATTAAATAAAAAGGAAAGACTCTTCCAAGAAGAAAGAGTCTTGAGAAACTATGTCCTTTGCTTTAAGCTGTTGAGTTGAATGCAAATTCTTTTACATGTTATCACAAGCTTTGATAAATCCATTTTTCACCTAAAAGTCCGATCTTCTGTCACCTGTGAAACCTCTAACCAAATTAAACAAGTGGAACAATATCAGAGTCTAGAGATATACCTGGTGTCTCATATCATGTGCTCAAAGGGTTTCCAAAGTTTTAACTAAGGTCCTCCCCTACTCAGTCATTGACTTAAGATTCTGGGATTGGATGCTCAAATTCTTAAATACCCACAAAAATTGGATCTATCATTTTCTAGTTCCAGGATTCCAGTACCATTTAATCATTGACATTTTAATATATGTCATGTCCAGATAAAACTGATGTGAACTTCTGAGTTAGCTACAATTATTGGAAAAAATAGAAGTTACAAATGCTGGAAACAAGAACTTCTCCACTAGCTCAAATTCCACCCCACAAAAACTGAATATATTATTTCCTAGTTGCAGTACTGCAGTTATCAAAATAATGTGAACTTCTGCATTAGCTACAAGTGTCGGAAGAAAATAAGAGCTACTCATGCTGGAAATAGAACTTCCCACTGAACACATTATTTCCTAGTTGCAGTACTGCTCAGTAATCAAAATAATGTGAACTTCCGGATTAGCTACAAATGTTGGAAGAAAATAATAGCTACTACTAATGCTGGAAATAAGAGCTTTCCCACTAGCAGAAAAAATAAACACACTGTCACACGGAATAGGGCAAACATGGGTTCAAATAGATAAGGACGAAGGAAGCATGAGGTCTTAGACCATCAGTGATAGCGTTAGATATATCACCTTTGACTTCATAAACATCCATAGCTTAGAGCTTTGTGAAAACTATTAAACATGCAAAGCCACATAAATAAAACGAAATTGTATTTCTAGTATAAATCATGATAAGAAATTGAAAATAGAAAGAGCCAATTGTGAGCCACTGTAAAAATGAGGACAAGACAACTCAAGTTAGCCTTGTAAAGTTATAGTTAAAAATTAGGACTTGAAGCTAATTGGGTGTAACCAGTGTCCAGAGATTAAAATGTAATTAAATTTACTGTCAGCATAATTTATCATGTAGATTTAACACATTAAACTGCCATCTATTTTATTTCTCTGAGGCCTAAAGCTTAAAGATTGTCAAAGAAGCTCCTATTCACTATTATAAGGGGACTCCACGAATATGAATAGACACAGGTGAATAAATTACATGGTTCAAAGTTTGATGGCTGGATTTTCAAGTAATATTATAATTTTAAATAATCCTGAGTACTGAGCAAGCAAAGAATAGATCATGTTTCAATAGCAAAAAGTATCAAGACAGACGAGCAATATAGAAGCTTACCTTTTCTCCAGATCTGTGTTTCCGTCTTCCACTTGCTTTTCATTCTCCGTGTCACTGCCACTATCCGCTTCAAGGAAATACATCTGAGGCAAATGAATCTTCGGTGAATACTTATACAGAGTATAAGAAAACATAGCCCATAAGGCATCAGCAAGGGCCATGGTCAAAGGTACTAAGAAGACGGTAACAGCTTAAACTTACATCTTCTTCATTAACTGCTTCTCCAGGAACAATCAATGGAATAGGCTCCGGCCCCAATTCATTTCGATAAAGTTTCTGCATTTCATCTGCAACAGCACAAGCTAATGCATCCTGAATTGAGAAGATACCGAGTGAATTATTAATTGCAGGGACTAGGAACTTGGTAATAACAAAATATGGCATACAGACACAAATTACCTGATGACTTTCAGATGGCGGATTGAATGAGCATCCTGGAGGCTCAACTTCCACGGCAGGTATAACAGAAGTCTTGGGCTTCTGTCACATGCAATGCATATAAAACTGATTACATATACTAATGCAGATTTGTATTTTCCCTTTCCGAAAAGTACACATGCAAAATTGTTCTATGAAAGTCATAGGTTTACAATTCAACTGCTCGAGATTTAGGACCATAAATAAATATACACAGTTACGATAGTGAAGAAATGGATAGAGAAAGAAGAAGACATGGAGGTACAAACAATATGCACCAGGGGTCGTTTCGTTGAGAGACGAGTTATGCGAGGACTGTAATGTAGGGATTGTATCTTAGGGAATAGAGTAATACAAGGATTGTAATGCATGAATTATATTGTAGGATTAAATACGTGTTTTGTTTAATTTTACAAAATGGTTTTGATATATGAAGATTATTTTGTTCATTTTAGTTGTTTTAATCCTGATTCTATAACATCTTAGTAATGCAACCAAACGATCTAGTGTCACCAGCCAACCCACCTCATCCGCTGACATAGAAAATTATTAAAAAACTTCATTCCGCAGGAAAGTACAGAAAAACCAAACTCAAAAATGAAATCCCAATCTAAACATGCATCAAATATTTTGGTCAAGATCTTTAGACAGCCTAGAGCATCAATGATGCTAAAACTAAAAGGAAGGATTTCAAACTGCCAAAATGAGGAATGAGCAAAATAGAAAACAATCCAAGTTTGGCTTCTTTTTGGATGCCTGGTATCTTTTTTGATGAAATTTTGTATCCGTTACAGATCATTGTATCTGCATAATCTAATTCGTCAAATGAAGTTGTGAAAATGTGTCGACTAACGGGAAACTAACTGATCGATCAATCGATCAATCAATCAATCAACTATGCATCAATCAGAAAAGATAGTTAGGGTCAGCTCTAATGGGTCTCTACATCCATTTTGCTTATTTAAGTCCATTACCTTCCACGATAAAGGATCTTTTATATCCATTCTCATGCCTTTCTTTCATTTTTTACCCTCATCTATTGTTTGAGCGGATAAGCATGCAGAGGATGTGCAAGGAAAAGGTTCATCTCAAAGATGCTTAGTGATGTTTTCTTGAAAAGTAAGAGATTCAATTGACTTAAGACTGATCATTTTTAAGTGGACTTTGAAGCATTTTAAGGCAATAATAGTAGTACTCATAAAGAACGGCAGGCAACATTAATAAAACCTATAGCAGGTATTGCATCACAACTTACAAGGAAAAACTTCAGCTGATTTGAAATATGTTTTTCATGCATAAGGAAACCAAAATTGAAAAGGATGTTCCTGATAAGTGGCCCAAAAAGATAAAGAGGAGAAAAGAATTTTAAAATTCAATAAGGGAAGGAAAAAACAGTGTACCTTTTTGGTTTTGATGACCAGTTCACCTGCAACAATGCAATGAAGGTTGCATCAGAAAAGTCATTTCACTACAAAAGTGACGAGGAACAAAAGGGCTCTAATTATAAGGACACCTTTATCATCCCAAATGTCAACCATGCCAGAGTCTCCACCAGCCGAATCCTAATAACACAAAATTAAGAAGAAATAAACAATGAGGATCTATTAGGGATGTGCACTCAAATGAAAAGATTTTTCTCCCTATTGAGGGAAGGCCATTGTGGCAAGGAAGAAGCAGCCATAACATCTTGCAATTGGTGAATTGAATATTTAAAATGAAATAGTGAAGAACCTTTTGACCCTGTTGAGCAGTATCTTTAGCTATCTGAACTTTACTTTTCTTCTTGGACTTTTTCCCAGTTGAAGAAGGTACAGCTTCAACAAAGGTATTGCTCTGTAGCATACTATCACATCGAAGTACTTTCTCCCGGTGTTTTTCAATTTTCCGTTTGACAGAAAGATCTGGATTATAGACATAAACTAGTCACTTAATCGTTAAAAAGGGATTTGCCAACAAAAAACGACAGAACAGCAGTAAAGGAACAAGGAAGATGCGCCCATGATGAACATCAACTGCAAAATATTCCAGTGATAGAGTACTTAAGGTGATTTGTACTGAAGGGGAATTGTACTGATAGGGAGTACTGTAATCGCATACAATAAGGTAAGAGTTCGACTTCACACTATATAAATAGAAAAGGAAGAAGGGAGGGAGGTTCCAAAATTAATCTAACCAACTAAGAAAATAAAGAGACAACTACATAGCATAAGCCCTAATGAACTATTTTCTCTTGTATAAAGTAGACTGTCTTGGACATGCTCCTTTTTTGCCAGGATTAATTTGCTAACTCCCCAAATGGCTCTTTCACTATGGCCAGATTTGTAACAACACTCCCGCCCTCAATAAGAACCTTGTCCTCAAGGTTCATGTCAAGGACAACATGAGTAGCAATCTGCCCATCCCACCCCCCACCCCACCCCATTGTCGGCAAAACAAAGTGTTCTTCATGGGGCCAAAGAAGAATATGTAACCATGTACATGTGCTGCCGCAATGATATGAAGCATGTAAACATTAGAAATGCCTAACACAATGGCAGTAGAAACACAAGCTTGAACTTCAATTGTAGTAAGATAGAAGGAACTAATGTAGGATCTTTAGTCACAAGGCTAATTTGGTTCCTTAACCAACGAAGTTGTAATGTCCGTATGTGCAAAATGCATAGGAAAACCAGCCACTTATTTGGGATACAGAGTCTCTCTGTTAGTGAACCAACAAAGTTTTTCAACTGGCAGCATTGACATCCCTATCCCAGATGTGGTCCAAGGTGGTAACAAAAATCACAGTAACTAACTCATTAGACATATCGAAAAAAAACCATAAGCAGAAACGATAGCAATCCATTAAGAATATCAGCTTCTGCCGTTTATATTCACAACATAGTATCACTACTTCACAACCCACTTGCGGCTGTGTAAGCCAAAAGCATGTTGAAGCAAACCAGTGGCTATATGAGGACAACGAAATGCTGCATAAATATCCCTTTCTGGATTTAAACCGAACACTTTGCGACCAAACACCATGTCAAGCTTATGTCTTTTGCCTTTAGGAAGAAAACTCGGTAGCTTAACCGAGAATGCCAAGGTGTAGATTCAAGTTGGGTCGTGACGATAAAAGCACTGGACATATTGTCGAGACTCACGGATTTTTGTATTGTATCCCCAACAACTTTAACATGAAGTTGTGAGTTCAAATGAGAGTTCACGATCTCAGCCACCTTGGTGTTACTATCATCATAAGCTAAGTCTAGCACTGATGTGATAGTTGTAGCATCTGAAATCTCTGGGTATCAATGAAAGTGGAGTCCAATTGCATGTCCTCTAGCTGCAGTGAGCGCACACAGCAAATAGAAGAGAGCATACGCTTGTTGTTAGCTTGTAGCTCCTTCATCGATTCTTGCAACGCCTTCACCGATTCAAGAGGGTGTTGAATTGAGCTTCAAGCATGGTAGAAGGGTAGAGAGGCATGGAGTAGGAACAATGAAAGCACCAAGGTAATGGAGGGGAATCGTACTGATAGGGAGAACTGTTATCCCATACAAGAGTTCATTTTCACACTACAGGAATAGAAAAAAAAGGAGGGACGTTCCCGAATTAATCTAAGCTCCCTAAGAAAATAAAGAGACAACTTCATAGCATAGGCCCTAATGAACTATTTCCTCTTGTATATATATACCTCATAATGAAGTGCACATGCTCCTTTTAGCTAGGGTCCCAAAGGTGATTTGCTAACCCCCTAAATGGGTCTTTCACTATGGACAGATTTGTAACATGATTCTAAACTGCCCTTTTCTAGTCCTAAAATGTCAGTTACTATCTCCCAAATTCATCAGGCTTCATATTACACCCAATAATTGCATGTGAACAGGAAGCATTGACTGAAAACTAACACCCAAACAATTGTTCCTGAAACTTTTCTGCAAGTGTATAACTGACATGAACTCTCAATCTGCTCTCAAGATTGATATCTACAATTATAAATCTATGGGATACTCAACTATTTTGTCTACTTGCCTTAATATACATAATATTATCGAATGAGTCCACCAAAAAAAGTTCTGGAGGAAATTATGAGAGCACCCAGTTATTTCCCTGAGTACCTAAAAAATACTGCTAAAGAAACAGCCATTTTTCACAAGTGGAGCAATCCAGTTATCCAGCCAAAACTAGTTCAGTACAACAGTAAATAGCATACATGGCAATCCATCTAAAGACAATATCAGCAGCTAGAACGCCAGCCTGGTATCAAAATCGACTCTTTTTTTTACCTCGTTATGTACTTGAACAACTGATATTTAATACTCTAGCTATTTCCAAATACCTCTGGATTTGTCAACGTAAAAGAGAGAATCGCTAGGAACTTGAGCGAGTGAACCGCCGGAAAGAGCATCCTTTGTGGAATTGTCAAGGAAATCTTCAATATCCTCCGTACTTATGTTGGCTCTCCATGCCTTCTTCCCTTTCCTTGAGCTCTTTGCTTTCTTCCCCATCTCTCTACCTTCGCTGCAAAGGCGGCCACGTTAAGCCCTTGCGTTGCGTCCCAAAATAGTTAAGACCCAAAAAGTATGAAGTTCTGATACTGTATTTTTTTATATACAGAAGGGGTCAGATTTGTCATGTTATTTTCCTTAATTACTATTCTATGTCCTCTCATTTTCACTTGTCATATTTTAATTTGATATATTTTTTTAAAAAAATATTAACATAATTATTTGATCACAGTATTTTTATTAATTGATATTTAGTATTAAGTCTTAAAAAATAATTTAAATTTAAACTATTGAAAAACATGAATGTAAAAGAGAATAATTGAAACATTTGATCAAAACAACATTTGTGAGTAAGTCTTGTCTATTTTATTATAATCGTCTAAAACGGTCAAATAAATCCTAGAAACTAAGAAAAATAAATTATACTTCTAATTCTGAGTCCTAATAGCTATTTTAAGAATTCAAACCCTAAAAATATTATCAAAGACATATATATATTAATAAGGTTGAAATTTTAATTCCGGTTGAACTCTACATTTATTGAGTCAAGCTCAGTTTAATAAATAGAGGGTCGCGGTGCGAGGGACATAGTGAGGAGTCCAGCCTCGCGTCGTGGGGCTCATCTCAAGGTTGAACACCTGTTGTTAAGTCTCTTAAGTTTAGTTTTCATAGACGTGCGACGCGAGACTTATCTCATGGTCCAACCTAAAGAAATTTTTTCTTTATTTTAGTCCGGATTACTTTGTTTTGCGTTTCAATTCATCATATGGATATTTTCTTGATGATTTAAACCTGAAATCAACGTAATCATATCCATTAGCTTACCATATCATATCATCAACAAATACAAGGATATTCACAATATTATACAAAGAACTAAGCTAAAATACAGACAAAATGTGGTGTTTGAACGTGTAAATACACTCCAGATCACCATTCCTCACTTAGAGCTTTTATTCATCCTGGGAAAAATCATCATATCCTCTATAGACCCAATATCGCATCCGTCCTAGCTAGACAAAGCTACTCACAAACTCCGGTTCACTCACACAATTTAACCATGATCTAAAATTTACTCATTCAAGCATAGCTTTCAAACTCAAGACTCATCAGGCAAACATCACAAATACTAGACCAATTCTTTATCACATATATATGATCAATATTCAGTACATTGTTTTGTATTAACGTTGTCGTTGCCTAGGAACATTGCTTCGTGCTTGCAGATTATCAGGTAAACAATGAACCCCGTGCGTGTGGTCGTGTTCAGCTAAAGATAGGTGCACTCCATTTTTTTGAGAGTTGTTGAGTTTAGAGTCTTCTTTAGCTTTATATCAGTAATGTCGGGGCGTTGTACAACTCATGATAAGTAGATTTTTATCTAAGAGGTTTGTAGACATTTATTGTGGGTTTGGTAGTAATATGCAGTCTAGTTAGCCTTGTAGAATACTTTAGTTATATTCGAGTTTGTTTCTGTTGTGTTTCTTTAGGTTTTACTTGGCCTTAATGGTCTATGTTTGCTGTTTGATTTGGTTTTAGTTGGTCCGATCAATGAAGTGCAACACAAGATGTCACTCCTTCCTCTTTATATTTGGGAGATGACAAATTTGATATCAGAGGAACATCGTGTCCTAGAAAATTTAAAAGTAGTGTTTAGTAGAGTTTTGCTTACAAATATGTTGTGCACCACACTGATAATTAAGAGGCTCTTCATGTTTTATATCTAAGTGTTAAGAGTTGAGTTATCAAAATCGTGTAATAAGGATTCACGATCATCAAACCTACGCAAACCTTATGGAAAGGTTGATTCTAATTTGAGGCGTCGTAGCATTTTCAAGGATGGAGTTGCTTATGTCGGGATAAGTATTATTTTCATGTTTTAAGTTTGTCTCATCAGCATCTGTGTGAGCTCTGATGATTTGTTGATAGCTTCTAGTGACCTTGTAAGGCAAGTGACTGGTTTTCTAGGCTATTTTGCAGGTGTGGTATAGTTCGGTGTATAGGGGAGGTTCTGTCAGAAATTCAAGAAGTTTCTAGTTGTTCTCGTGCATTATATTTCACATTCAAGGACAAATATTTGTAAGGAGAAAAAGATGTAACACCCTGGGTGTTTAAGGTCATGTCCCGATTTTTTATTAATAGGTTTTCATCTTAGATATTTGTTGTGGATTTTCATCTAGTTGGCCTTGTATTATACTTCTATTTTATTTGAGTTTGTTTTCGTTACATTTTTTTATGTTTGACTTGGCCTTAATGACACGTCTTTATTATTTGAATTGGTTTAGGTCAATTCACTCTATCAAGTGCGGCATATGATACTGGTCATGCCTCTCTAAATTTAGGGTGTGACAGCAATATCATCTGAAGCTGAAAAATTGAAAATATTATTGCTTTCTTTACAGTACTCAATTGAAATAGATCTTAAGATACAAGGGTTATTCTATAACTCTGGGGAGAGATTCTCTCCTACACTTGAGAAACTTTATGAGAGTTTGTGCCGATTATAGAAGTGCACTATTCTCTGATGATATGTTAAAACTTAACATGTTTGTGTACTCTCTTAATTAAAGGTGAAGCAGAAGCATAGTTCAAAACATTGTAACGGGATGAGATTGATTATTGTCTAAAACTAGTCTACATCTTTATTCATGAGTGGAGTTTAGTGTCCGGATGGCTACAAGCTCTCAATATCATCTTGTTTATCAAACAACCGAAGGGGGAGATACGATTTGATGCATAAGTAAGGTTCAAATACTATAGACACAATAGGAATATGGGTTGCACGACTCAATTATTCAGGATGCATTCTAGACAACACTTGATCTAGTAAACCAAGAACTAGCGGTAACCATAGCAGGGTAGAAGCTGAACATCATGTCGAAGAAGGATGTCACAAAAGTGATGAATGATATAACCAGACATGCGCATGAACGAAATGCCAAATTCAAAAAGGTAATGAATGAGATAATCGAAAATAGAAGTAAGGTATGTGTGTGGCACTTTTGTGAGGATCCTTTGATCGATAAATCAGTTGATTAGACAAATTATTGTTGTGTGACAAAGTTAAATCAAACACTTTTTGAGAGGCAATCTGAGATTATAATAGATGAAGACATAAAAAAAATAAAAAAATATGAGTCGTGCCATTATCGAAAATAAGGTACTTGGTGGGAGACAGCCCACCTTACTAACTATTATCTTAAGTGTTTTTGCAAGTTTTAGGTACGGATACAACCAAAAAGAATGCATTAGAACAACGAAGTGCCAAAAATTTTTAAAAAATAGGTAATTGCATAGAGTCTCACACTGAACCACCAGACCCCATGTTCGTGAGTTGAGGCTTGTACTACGACTGTCTCTGAACTTTTAGTTCAAAGACTTAACAAAAACAAGGTAAACCCGTGATAAAGATTGCAATACAAACCGTCAAGTTCTGTGTTGGACCTTGCGTCGTGCCCCGATGTGGGTTCATGAAATTTTTCACTTAAAATTTATGTGTCAATCTGACTCAAAACCCCTATTTTAATACACAATCCTGATTTTTCTTCATCTTTTACCCTATGGTGCATAAATTCATTTTTTCTCTCAAGAACCTCGTGAAACACACCCCAGTTTCATAATCTTTCTCTTCAATCAAACCTACAAGCCTCAAGGTAGGATTTCTAATGCTTACTATTAGGATTACTTCGTTGTTTCAAGGTTTGTGTTACGATCCAACCCATCGAATCATGCGAGCACCTACTCTAACACCTAGATAGGAGAAATCTTACCACTTAATTTGAATTAAAGTCTACAGAAAATAGATGATTTACTACAAAAATCTAAACACCTTAAAACTTCATAAAAATGTCAAACTTTAAAAACCCTTTTACAACACAGTGAAAAAACTTCCCAAGGAGCTAGTCTAAACAGGTACAAGAGCTACTAAAGGAGTACAATTTATACAAGAAAATAAGACACAACATCAACCATAGAAGATGAGTAGAAGTTGTCGGAGATCATTTTCTTCACTATGAGACATTATTGAACTCCTGCAACCAGACTATGCCAAGTGGCATAGCAAAAGTAGTATCAGCACAAACAACACATATTTATAAGCTTCATCAGTTGACCCGAACATACCATATAATATAGTATAGATAATCAGAAGAAAAAAATATAATATAGAAGTTACACCACCCTACTCTCTATCCACATACTCTTACCCTATCCGGGTAAAAAGCCATAACTAATGCACTTTGATCCAATGCCTCTTTGTTACACCAACCGAGTGCCATATCATAGCATAATCCTTCTACCACATTAATATTCACGAATACAAGACCACCATAATGTCAAATCATGGCCTAACCTTCTACCACATTAATATCCAAGAATACAAGACCACAATAATGTCAAATCATGGCCTAACCTTCTACCACATTAATATTCACGAATACAAGAGCATCATAATGCCAAATCATAGCCTAACATTCTACCACATTAATATTCACGAATACAAGACCACCATAATGCCTAATCAACCAACCTACTCTTCCCTCTCAATTTCACAAGCTAACTCTCTGGACCTTTTTGGAATAGTACATGAAACTGGCATCTTAGACCAACTCATCCATCCAAACTAAACCCAACATAATTTATAAAACCAAGTTCATCATGATGAATAAGAAGCACAAATAGTAACAACTAAAACTTGAGTCCCCATAAACTCAACCCAATAGTTGAAACAATTCTATGTACTGAGTTATTCATAAACAAATAACATACCCCAACCATCACAAGAGATACATAAACCAGACTCTCAGTCCTTACCCTAGCTCACAGTAATATGAACCATGTCTCTCCTGATCACATACAAGTCATATCTGAGATCAAATCATCTTTCAAGTAATGTGGACTGTTTAAGGATCCAACATGCAATAATTATACGATGAAAAAAATAATTATGTTCACTCATGGAACCATAAACACATACTTGATCCTATCATGGAACCCAAAATAAATCTGTTAGTATAATGGCGTGTTACCCAAGACATCCATAGTTAGTGTACCGGTGTGGTACTCGAGCCAACTATATATGAATATCTCTATATTAGGCATGATATATGATCAAATTGTTAGTATATATCAAACATGATATCTTAGCCAACCACAGGGATATCTTATACCAGATGTGGTACTTGATCCAACCATCAAACACATACAATTATGCACACTCACAAATATCATGAACAATAACACTTGAAACCACAAGTCACATAACCAGTTCTGTAACACCCCAAAAATTTCTAAGTTAAGACTTAAAGCATTATTCATTTGAGTATAAGGTCGTACCGAGTGATTCTTAATTTTTCTTAGGTGTTAAGTTCAATTATTTAGTGTGTGAATGATTTTGGATATGAATTAAGGTCACTAGAATCCCCTAACACAAAGTTGAGTTGAAAGCTTTCATAACGATTCAGTTGCAATATGAGATTTTACTTGGGTCAATTTAAAATGACCATATATCTTAGCATATAACAAATTAGGTGGACCTTGACCTACCAAATTAAAGATCTTTGAGTCTTGTTTCCAACTCCATCAAGTTTGCCTCATTTCGAGTTTGGAGTAAAAAGTTATTGTCATTTTACTAGAGACTAACGTATTAGAGTTTTCTTATGTTGGTAGCATTAGTGTGATTATTCTATCAATGGTTATAAAAGTGGAGGAAGGATAAATAAAGTTTTAATTAGGTGAGATTAGTTAGTTAGTTCCTGGTAGTAATGCGTGGAATTTCTATTGATAGAGATGACGAAAGGATGAGGAATTCTTAGAAGGATTGGTTAGTAGGAATCCATGGATTGTCTATAGTAATAGGCTTTAATGTGGTGTTGTTACATGTGGATGCATACATGATGCATTAGATGCTTCTTGACTAGGACTCAAAGTATTGTTGAATGTAGTTGTAAGGAGTAGTATTCATGGGATGAGATTTTCTATAGAGGCATAAAACCTGAATATTGTGGTTTATATTAGTATAAACATCTCATGTTTAACACCTTGTGAATTATAGATTAGGCTTGATCATAGTAAGAGAAACCGATTTGACTTGGACATTTGTAAGAGTAGTTATACACTCTAATGAGAGTTGGGAGTTGCCGCTAATAAAGTGTAGTAATTAGAAAGGAGAGCATAGTTAAGTAGTGTTTCTAAGCTTAAAAGCTACCAGTCATATCACTCAAGGCATAATAGTCATATTTTTACTTCGTGTCTACCCTTGTTTTATGTCATGACCTGTAATATTAAAATCTTATGTGAGCTTCGTGCCAAGCGTGCTCGAGTCTAGTTTCAAAACTCTTAGTATGAATCAGTTCCACCTATGTTAGTAGGCAAGTGCAGAAGTCAGAAAGATAGTAAGAGTAACTTTTTTTCATTCTCAGTCCAGCCGTCATTCGAAGACGAATGATCCCAAGAGGGAGATATTTTAACACCCCAAAAATTTCTAAGTTAAGACTAGTATAAGGTCGTACCAAGTGATTCTTAATTGTTCTTATATGTTTAGGTCAATTATTTGGTGTGTGAATGATTTTGTATATGAATTAAGGTCACTAGAATCCTGTAACACAAAGTTGAGTTGAAAGCTTTCTAACCGATTGAGTTTCAATATGAGATTTTACTTGGATACCAAATTAAAGGTCTTTGGGTCCTCTTTCCAACTCCACCAAGTTGCCTTATTTCGAGTTCGGAGTAAAAAGTTATGGTCATTTTACCAGAGACTGTCATATTAGAGTTTTCTGAGTCTGTGAACGACGGATCCAACCTATGGGCCGTAGGTTGAACGATGACCCATCTTGTCAAGTCGTCGGATAAATATCGGGAGTCAAATTTTGGGACCCTATTCTTACAGATCCATTCCACAAGTTATAAGAACTACTAAAGGTCGTCGTTTGATCCCATAAATGGACTTTTGAGCCTTAAAAATTCAATATAAATTTCATGGATGGGATCTACGGTCCGTAGATCAAATGACGAACCATTGATAATCCCATGGATAATTTTTGTCGGCTTGTTAAAAAGGGTTGTTTAGTCTATTTCCACCCCTTCTAAGCCTAAACCACGACCCTTTTCACCCAATTAAGGGTTTAAACAGTGTTAAAATATTATTTTACATTTTTAACACTTCACTTCAAAGACTTAGAGCAAGGATTCAAGAGGAGAAAAACTAGGATTTTCAATTCAAATTTCAGCGATTTCGCCAAGAACTTTGTTCTTTCCAGGTATGTAAGACTATCATAGTGTTGGACTAGTTTGTTCTCACTCCCTACATCTACTTTCAAATCAGTAAACGAGTAATCTAAGGTTTTATACTTAGATTTGAGTATTCTTGAGATGAGCTGATTTTGAGTTCTTAAGTTCCTAATTCTTTCTGAAATTATATTCCTAATTATTGAATTGTTATATATTATGCATTGAGTATTATTTAGATAGTATGATATGAGCATTTTACACTTTTAATGATTTACTTTTGTTTTAAGCCTTTAAATGCTTGAGTCAGTCTTCCGCTAAGTAGTTAGTCAGGCCAAGTGTTCGCTTGTGGACCAACAATGGTTCTCGAGTGTCGGTCACATCTAGGGTGTAGGCTCGGGGTGTGACAAGTTCATTGCATGAGTTTATCAACATGTTGTCATTACATATGCTTCCATATAGTTTCCCCGTTATGCATACACAAGTGATACAATAGGCAGTAAACATTTTTATATATATCTATTAGACCATACAAACCATCCTAACCAGGAATTTCAAGGCTAAACAAGAACGAGAGGACCACCCTTAGCCATTATCTTGTCTCCCACCTTAACAACAATCTAAAACCATCTAGACTATGTGTTAGAAGGCCTATGGATAAAATCTACGAGCATCTACAAATATAATGTAGTAAAAACGGGTCTTAACTATTCAGTTTAAGGAAACCTAGCCTACCTAAGTGCTAAGCATCAATTAATAAGCATTGCCCATGAACTTCTGACTCCGTGGAAGTAACCTATGATGAACAAGAACCAAAATTCCTTAGGTTTTCACCTTCCTTATGTGGTAATTCTTCCCTCTTATTTCTCTCTTTCCCCAGGTGCCTTTGGAGGGTTTTTGGAACAACCCTCGTCTATTTTCTCCTTTTAAAAGTGAGAGAAAAATAAAAGACGATGCATTAATTAGGTTGCATAATTTTCATCAACCCGCTATAGAGTCTACTAGACCGCTATAGAAGCGTTGTGATCATAGCAGGAAACCTCCCACTATGGTAGGCTACCGTCAGCTTGGGCCAAAATCGTTGTGTGCTGTGTGCTCAAATTTTAAAAATTTGTGTACCTCACTTCTGGGCTTTTGGGATACCACACGAGATGCCCTTTAGTAACAATGGGTCGCGGGTTATTACATTTTATTTAGATAATTAAACCCTCCCATTTTACCCTAGTTCTTCAAATTTATTTGAAATTAGCATTAGGCATATCTTTTCTATCATATATTGATGGGTTTTTGCTAGAGCTTTATTGGTTATTGAAGAATAAACTTGCATATGCCTAGAAAATATAAAATTAGGATAAGCCTTAGGGCTTAACTTCTGAAATTATTTCATTATCTTGACGGGTTAATAAATACTACTTCAATATTGTTGAAACTGATTACTAGTGATCACTTGAAATTAGTTAGGAAGGTTTGAGTACCTAACTAGCTATACAATTAGTACCATTTCAGCATATTAAGTTTGGGGTGACCTTTGATTTTTTTAATCATCTAACTGAACTCTGACAAGTCTTATAGTGTACATTTTTAGGTAATGAGCTCACAACAAGACAAAGGTAAGGACAAAGTTGGGCCCTCAAGAAGGAATCCGAAAAGGAAATGCTCTACATCCTATCCCACATTCACATGATTTACGAAGACCCTCACAAAAAATTGATATTTGTTATATGGCTTAAGTCATCTCCGGCCACCTAAAGTTGTCCGCATAATTCACTTAGACACTTCAACTTATCTCTGTGCCAATTGAACACCTTATTTGTTCAAAAGTCATTTCTATTAGACACAAAATGCTGACATGGCAAAAAACGTGTGCTTCACTTTCTTTGAGCGCGTTAATTATCAAAAAATAATATATTTTTTTCCCCTTAACTTATGCACCTGAATTAATAAAAAAGGAAAAAATTAATTAACAAAAAAAAGAAGAAGCAGTCGTCTTCTTCCCCATCCCTGCATCTATTATTCCACCATTTTCATATGCGCACACCCCACCCCCTCCACCTCTCTCTTTCTCTCACCCACTGCCATTCTTCTTCTTATTTCCCCTTTTTATGTTAATTTACGTCTCAAATATCTCGATGAAGCTCAATTTATTACATGAAAAAATATGAATTGATTTTTTTGGAAAAAAGTTTGTTATTTTTTTTTCCAATTCTAATAAATAGTTACTAATGGATAGATGATGAAGGCAATGAGTAAAACATATTCATGCTATCGAAATGAAAGAGAGTGAGTATTTAGCTTGAGTGGATAGCAATGGTGTATTTTATACTGCCGACGCCAACGAAAGAGAAGAAAGAGGTAGAGCGATGGTTTGCTGGCGCTGGTGCCGACACCGGCTCCGGTGGAAGGGGAAACCAAAACTGGGTCTATCGAAGAAGAAGGGAATGAGGGCGGGGGAGGGGCTGTTAATTAAAAAAACTTTTTGGATTATTTAAATAGAGCTTTTAAATTTTTTTGAATACAATACCACGTGTCATCATTTTATTGGTAAATCGATTTTGTATTCACGTTTGAGATACACGCATTTTTATTTTTCAACTGTTTGTCAGTTTATGTCAAATAGGTAAAAATTTCTTAAGGTTAGAGTGTTCAATAGGTACAAGCCTTAGTTGAGGTGTCTAAATGAATTATGCGGACAACTTTAAGGGGCCGCAGATGACTTAAGCCTTCTTATATTGATGGAGAGGAAAGTAGAAAAAGGAGGACTCCAACATGGAGCAAGAATGGACCAGGGAGTCATGATTTTGTCTCTTTTTTTTCTTTTTTTTCGTTTTGAATTATTTTGAACATTGTGAACAATGCAATGATTTAAGTGTGGGATAGAAGGAAATATTACATGTTTTCTTGTATTGCATTTTCATATATGTCATAAAATTTATTCCTTTCTCATTTCCTTGTATATTCTTCGGTATCGAGTTATATTATTTTGTTCTGTTATCATGATGATATTGGTATTTTAATATATTTTGTTATGCCTTGTGGGTGTCATATTTCTGGGCTAGATATTTTGGGCTGAGTTGTTGTATTTGCATATTTGGATAAGTTGTTAGTTATATTGTTGTATTATCTTATGTTCTTATTGATTTATTTTTATTTGGATTCCTCGACTTTGTTTTGAGTACTAGAAACTTTAGAACAATGAACTCCATCAGTAGGAGTAAGGTACTCTAAATAATGAATTTTCTTGACTTCATGAGAATTTACTCTTCAGAAAAGCATAAAAAGATAGAAACACATACTATTTGTTTGGTACAAAGATTAATAACACAAGGATTAGTAATACAAGGATTAATAATGCAGGGTTAGTAGTGCAGGGATTGGTAATGCAAGTTGCAAAGTTTATTTTTATCAAGTGTCTGGTTCAGTGTTTACCACCTTATCTTGTGTTTGGATTAAAACTCTATAAAAAATTTCTTTCCAATTATACCCTTAAATTATTATGTAATTGGGTCAAGGTAGATAATTACTGGACAATATTATTTTTCTATGGCCTTAGTTCTAACTAACTAGCCCTAGGAGAAGAACAATTTTGTTGTCATGTTTGCTATTTTTTCACATGATTTATTTGAGGATAAATAATTGTCATCTTAATAAAAAAAAAAAATTGGTTTCCACCCGGTGTCCGGAGCCCACATTGGAGCTCCAACTAAATCCGGATCGCGCTCTGCAGGGCCCATTCGGGGATGGCGCTCCCAACAAAATTTTCTCCATACCTAGGGCTCGAACCCGAGACCTCTAGTTAAGGGTGAAGCACTCCCACCAATGCACCACAACCCATGTTGATATCATCTTAAATAAATTGATCACTTACAAAATATCAATTTTCAATTTTGAAAAGATCAACATCTACTTTTAAACCGAAAAGATGGTAAATAATAGTAAAATTGAATAAATCATCTACAAACACATAAAAATTGTAAGTTGTAGTTTTAGTATACATGTTATTTTATAATTTATTCAATTAAGATCACAAACATCATGTGGTGATATATATGCCTTTTTAATTAGTAAATATTAGATAACTCACATTTCAAATATTGTATTGATTTGTTAGATTTATTTAGTAACAACCAACATTTTCTAAATAATTTGTAAGCTAATTTATTTGAATAAATTTACTAGTACAAATATAAAATATAAAATCAAGAAAATAAATAAAATAATTAAAATGATTTGAGGGATATTTTTGTCTTTACATAGACTTATCCCATGGTATTAAATTCTATGTATTACAGTACCTCCATATGTAAGGTATTAGTAATACATCCTCTAATACCATGTAGGATGTATAACTAATCCACAGATTAATTATACATATGCCCAAATTCCTACAAATATAGTACTAAATAATACCATGCATAATACATGAACTATCTCTTCTAAATAATTTGTAGAGATAAAGTTTTAGGTAACTAAGTTTGAAACTATTAATGTGTCATGTGTGCAGTGTGCATTTGTGCATTCGTTCATATTGAAACATCTAGAACTTGTCATGTGTGTGAAAAGTGAATTCGGTGTTTGAACTTGTTGGATATGATCAAGGCATTTCTTGCTTAAACTTACATTTGCTTACTATGTTGTGATACCTACCTACACATTTTCTCTAGCTAACTCTTTTGAGCCTATAAATCTTTTTTTAGACAACCATATTATGTAGCCTAATTTATTTACTTTCGATTAGCCTCAGATATTGATCCAAAAGTCCTTATGCACTTCGAATTGAAAGACTTAGAGAAGAAAAGGGAAATAGTAAAGAAATAGGTGAATAAACATATAGAAGTAAAGTTATGTGGTAAAGAGGAGATAGAAAATAGTGCTCAAGTTATGAAAATACATATGCTTGGTGGGAACAAATGATGAGATTAGAAAGAGAATTTTCCCCTTTTGACTTGCTATATGAATTCCCATGAGCACAATAATTTCTCCCTCAAATTCAATATAAATGATTTGTCAAGTGTGACATTCCAAACATATTTAAAATCATTAATTAAAAGATAATCTATTAATCTTATTCTTTTATTTTTAATCGACTTTTTCTTAGAAGTAGAAATATTATTTGAGATTTAAAAGTAGTTGAAAACTCCATTAAAATAAAGATGAACTCTGGAAAAAATAATTACTATATTCTTAAACTTTGAAAAATTCAATCATTTTGGACCATACATATACCATCAGCAAATTATTTATAGTATTGAACTATAGAGAAATTCATTTTTTAATAATGATGTGGGAAAACAAACTCTCATCAACCAATAAGATAAAAGTTCAGTTGCTAACCAATCAAATTATTAAATTTTTTTGACTTATATAGTAGATAAATGAAGTTAATGATGTAGTTTTTTTTTTTGGGAAAAAAGTCTTAAATATATTTGAACTTTGACCGAAATTGCTGTAACAATCCAAACTTTGGGCAGGACCTTTTACCAATGTACTATTTAATAGTGTATTTTAAAGGTATATACGTGCCCACGTGGACATCATAAATATTGCATCATTATAAATAGTAACTTGTTCACGTGGACACATATATATCTTTAAAATACACTATTAAATAGTGCAGGAGGGTAATAGGTCCTCCCCAAAGTTTGGAATTGTTACAACAATTTCGATCAAAGTTCGGATATATTTCAAACCATTTTCCCCTCTTTTTTTTGTCTTAGCTGAATTAGAACCTTGGTCCACATAAATGAAATTAATTACGTAGTTTTTTTTTTTATCTTAACTAAATCAAAACCTTGGTCTCCATGGTTTACCCCAACTTCATTAACTACTGATAAATATATATATTGAAGAATAAGTTGTTGCATTGCGTTGGCTTCAAAGAATAGTTTCTGCGAAAATGTTTGTAAAACCTTTTATCAAAAACTGTAAAGCTACAACTTTCCGCTTAGAGTGACTATTCTCTTGCTTTATTTACATCACATGCGAATGCTTAGACTTTTGTTCAAAGAAGTAAGTGAATATGATCTCTATGATAGGAGGCTTAATAATAGTACAGATTAAAAGCTTAATTCATGCTGACCAAGATCCACCGTCCGACTGATACTTCTGATAGTGTTTCTATATATTTACTTCTTTTATAAGTTATGGGTCGTGGGGATACTACTAGTCTTTTCGCTACCTACTAGAAAAATCCCATCAAGATAGATTGAATCGACGACATATACATCAACTAAAAGCACAAGGGCGTAGCGAGCACAGAACAGAGGAAATGCACATAGATCTCCTTGAAGAATGGAGTCTAAGGTAAAGAAAGAAAGGTAGCGTGAGCACACTTTTACTGTGCTTGGATTGGCATGGCTGTCCCCCTTTGTTGGTTGAGGCTCGGTTGACTCCGCTTGCCTCGACTCGAATCGATTCTGCCCGATCCGATTTGATTTAATTAATTAATTAATTAAATGGATAATCTTTTTAAAGGATAAGAGGGAACAATAACTAGGGAGACACTACTAAAAAACTGCTAAAAAACGATGGACGGCGTCGCTCCAAAAAGCGACGCCATTTGCCACGCTGTCCGTCGCTTTTTAATAAAAATAATTATTTTTTAAACTATTTTTCAAAAGGCGACGGACGGCATCTCTTAGTCCGTCACTTTTTTTCGTGGATTTTTGCGCAAAATATATATATAATTAATAATTAATTATTTTTTAAAAGGAGCGACGGACAACATTTCTAAGTCCGTCGCTTTTTGGTCAACATGACTGGTCAAACATTTAAGAAAAGCGACTGACAGCGTCTCTTAGTCCGTCGCTTTTTTGGTCAAAATTTTGGTCAACTATTTTAAAAAAAGCGACGGACAAAGAGACGCTATCCGTCACTTTTCTTAAAATATCTTTGACCCAGATCGGAATTTTCTTATTTTCTTCTCTCTCTCTCTCTCTCCTCTCTTCTTCTCTCTTCACTCTTATTTTCTCCCTTCTCTCTATCGATCTCCCTCCACCAGATGCTGCCTCCACCTCCATCGTTGCGCCGTCACTGCCCTTGCCCGTCGCCGCCAGTTGTCGTCCGTCACCGCCCGTCGCTGCCTCTCCTCTTTGTTAAGGTTGGTGTTCAATTTTAGTTTTCTTTTTCAATTGTAGTGATTATAGTTGATTGTTAGTTAGTTGTTTTAGTTTGTTGGGTTGTGTTATTGTTAATTTGATTTGATTATTGTTAGTTAGGTAGATAATTGAAGATTTTTTATTTTAGGGTTTTCTTTTAAATTAGACATTTTTAAATTGGGTATTGTAATTAGTGAATGAATTAGGATTTTTTTTTATTTTAGGACTAGTTTGAACTTGAGAATATGTAATTTGATTGTGAATTGAGATTTTTTTAAAATTTGATTGATATATTATATTGTTAGTTAGTAAAGTGTTACTTTGAAGTTAGAAATTAGTAATTGAAGTGTATATGATGAATGTTTGAATGTCATGACTATATAGTGATGAATGCTTGAATGTCATGAATATATATTGATCGATGAGGTTTTTTTTGAATTAGAACTTGAATATATAACTAATTGTTGGATTAGAAGTTTATATATAACTAGATATGAACTTGAATTTAGAACTTGAAGTTGAACTTGAACTTGGAACTTTAATATAACTAATTAATTCTTGGATTAAAGTTTATATATAACTAATTTTAGAAATTGGATATGAATTATTGAATTTAATTAGAACTTGAATTTTTGTAGGATTTTAGAACTTTAATTAGGTTGTGAACTTTAGAAATCTTGAATTATTGTATGATTTTAGAACTTTAGGTTGTGAACTTTAGAAATCTTGAATTATTGTAGGATTTTAGAACTTAAAGTTGTGAACTTTAGAGAACTTGAATTTTTG
>JAJOOS010012243.1:0-44140 GCA_029582725.1 Solanum chiquidenum
AGATAACATACATAATCCGGAGAACTTACTTGTTCTTGTCGTAGCGGAAGTGGAAGACTAGGATGAACCGCAGTTGAATTTTACTACTCGATGGTGGTTGTCAAATATGTAGTAGCAACCCCTATACCGCAGCCTAAACCCTAATTGATTGAGGAGGGAATAATGTGTAGATTGCTATATTCTTTTTATATGTTGTATTTTTCTCTCTTTTTAATAACATATCATATGTGTGTTTAAATAGAAATTATTAGGGCTAACTAGTTACCCAAATGGGCCTTAAAGCACCTCTTATGGGTGGGCCCGAATTTCCTACAAATATAAATTGAATAACTATAACCAAATTGATCCTCTTGAATATCTTTATATTGGTTTTAAAAATAGTTAGAGCCTTAGAGAATTTAACTACACGATTACAAATAGACAAGTAATATAAATGTTTTACATGGGATGAGGGGAAATACTATCAGGAATTTCCAACGAGTTAACAAACATATAACTTTAAGGAAACAAACAAAAAGAGCAATGACAAAAAGAGCTATATATCATAAAACCTATATGATAATCAAGGGGTAGTGCACGAAGTATCTTACACTCACACAGGATACGGAAAAGAGTCGCACCCAAGGGTTGTAATGGAGGAAACTTACACGGCGTAATATCAAGGACTAATTCCATGACTCGAATTATGACCTATATGCCCGTAGAGATAACTTTATCATTGTTCCAATGCTTACCTGAGGATAAATAAAGAAAAGGGTTAATTTGCAATATCATTTTACTTTCTTTTCATGCAAATATATTTATTCTAAATGAGTTCCAATTAATACTCTAATGAAGAAGAAAACCAGCCTCCATTCTTCAAGATTTTACGAATCAACCAATTAAAAATAGAAAAAATGTTACTACCTATGTTCCAATTTATGTTTAAGTCAATGTCACAACCCAACCCACTGGACCGTGCGGGCACCTACATGCTCCCACCTAAGTAGGAGAACACTCTTATCCCAATAGCTACAACATGCGTAAATTAAAGAGAACGAAGATAAAATGTACCAACGAAAATTTATAAATAAGAACTCTTAAAACAAATTCATTTTAAGACTTGTAAAGTAATTTAACACCCCCAAGAATCTAGTCTAAATAGGTACAAAAGCTACTAAGAGTACAATTGGACATGATAAATAAAAGACACAGCTCCCACCATATGGAAGGAAGAGTAGAAGCTACTGGAGAATATCTTCGTCTTCACCTAATGAAACATCACCAACATGCATCTAGACTATGTCAAAAGACATAGCAAGAGTAGTATTAGTACAAAACGCATGTACTGGTAGGAATCATCGGTCAACCCAAAGCCCACCACATAACATAAGAAATAAACTAGTAAGATCATGCAATAGAACCCCTCGCTCCTCCACCTTTACTCTCTTTCGAAATACCTCCAAATTATACTAGCACCCTAACTACTAACCACCTTCCCGTCAACCTACTTACAAGGTTCTTAATCATAGTCTAACTGTTCTAACACATCAATGAGTCCCCAAATACAACTACAAGCATCCAACTAACCATTCACATCATAGACTTACTTCCTCTTCATATTACCAAGCTAGGGCTACATAGTACATTACATCAAGCTTTCTTACCACTAAACCCAATCCCTTTCTCCAAGGTGGAATCCACCTAAGCATATTTCATCACATACGCTACCCCTACTTCTCGCCATTACAACACACGAACTACCCATGCTATCAATTACCCGCCCCTTGAACACTTTGCCATTCCTCTATATGCAACAAGTTCCCTCAACACAACGAACGATCAAATATAAGTCGTCATAACATATACCCACTACGGAAAATCACAATATCACTCATCATTATGAACAAGGTACCATTTCACATTTATCAAGATACACAATTTATATCAAATCATTGGTCCTCTCATGGAACCCAAACTCAAACTGCTAGCATATCAAAACGTGGTACCCGAACCAATAATTATGCCTGAATGTGGCAATCGATCCATAGTTATGCCGGAACATGGCAACCAATCCAAGTTAGTTATACCGAAACGTGGCAACTGATCCAAGTTAGTTATGCCGAAATGTGGCAACCAATTCATTCAACCAACCACAATCACAATCACAAGTACATCCTCATAATCATATAAACAATTCATGTTTCATGGCATTCATCATTCCCATGCCCTCATTTATACAAGTGTGATCAACCGTGCAACATTCACATACATACACGTATCATAATGAAGCAAGAACAAACATACATCACACAAACATAGAATCACAACCATCACAATAGATTATTCATCAACGCATATCATATAACCATTAATTCGACCATACGTAACCCTAGTTCATCATCTAAGGCTTCTTTCTAGAGTTTAATTATAATTCATTCGGTGCACGAAGGCCTACACATAAATCCTACCATTGATTTACATATATTACGCAGTGAGCACAGATTTAAACTACTGAATTCATAAAGCCTAGCCTACCTGGGTGCCAAGCAGTTGCACGGAGTTTTGGTCTTTGATTCTTGTTTCTAGAATTCGTGATGGTGATCTTGATCGGAAATCCAAAAACATCGACATCTTCATGCTAGAAACCTCTCTCTCCCTTCTTCCCAAGCTTGCAACAACTTTTTGGGGTTTTATCATGTGTTTTACGACTAAATTAGTATTTTAGGGAGAAGGAGAAAATAAGGTTTCGCGTAATTTGCATTTTGTCTCGCCTATTCCGCTCTGGCGCCAATTTTCCCCGCATCTGGCCCGCCTTGGCGGGACAATGGTCCAGAATTTCCCAATTTTTTGTTTCTCCCAAATAACGACGGTTTGGGTCGTTACAGCAAGTCCCAAAAAGAATGAAACATTTTTATATCAAGTAACAATTTCACTATAAAATGTCTATTTTACCCTTAATGAAATGATTTACATCCACACAAATTTTTATCATTCATTTTGGACCACAAGTTTTAAAAGTATTCATGTCTTTCTTAAACTCTGTGCCGAGTCAAACTACCTCACATAAAATGAGACGGAGGGAGTACTAATTATCCCCCTCAATTTTCTTCTGAAGTGAAATTTCACCCCCACAAAATTTTTCCACTTTTCAACCCCCAAGAATTGGAACGATCAATATGTGAATGAGGGGACGTGTTGAAGAATAATCAAGTAAATAAAGTGTGTTCACCCTAACATCTTAAGCTTTAAAAATGAGATTGTCATACAATTCAGATAGTTTACCTTAAAACTCACCATGAAAGCAACTTCCTCTAATCTTGAGACGATAGTGGACACAGACTTTTGTATCATGAATCTAGAATCCAACCAACGACTTTTGTCTTTCTCAAACAAGTTGGAGAGATCAAAACTAGGAGAAATAGAAATAGTATCAAAAGAATTCAAACAAGTAGGCTTCATTGGTGATGAGATTTTCTCCGTGTCTCGGAACACTTTGCATCTGAATCATCCACAATATCAAAGACGTTATGAGGAAAATTATCCTTTTCTCGATCCAAAATTGGTGATTTATCAACTTGCTTGAATCCTTTGTTGAACTAATTATTTCCCATCAACTTAGCTAACAAGATTATTGAAAATAGATTTGGATCAAGAATACATTCAGATTTACAAAGGGAAGTCCCACATTAGGGGTTAAAAAGCTCCCTAACAAAGGCAACTTTGTACACAAGGGGACTCAAACCGGAGACCTCTAGTTAAGGACAAAGGGGTGCTTACCACTCCACTACAACCCTTGTTGGTACTTTAGGGCATTTGAATTCCGTTTAACTAAATTACTTGTACATTTTTCCCTGCTTTAGGTTTCTTGCAAGATAAACTTTGGGAAAATCTACCTTGGCCTAACAATTTACCAATCTCATACTTATATGTCAAAATTGTGTCCTTTTTCTCCATTTTTGCTCTCTGAAAGCTCATTCTCTAGATGAAAGAACGCATTCTAAGCGCATGGAGAAATTGAAATTCTGCCTCTATACACTACAACAAAAACAATTTTTAGCGGCAATAAATATTGACATTAATAAAGAGTGCTTAAGTCTTTACCGGCATCAGTTAAGTGCCATTAGAACTAATATCGCTAAAGGTTTTAGAGACATATACAAAGAGTGTTAATTGCGGCTAATGATCATTTTTGATGTAGTGATGTAAAGCTCATGATGCAGTTTGCTTAGTAGAAGACATAGCAGTTACAAAATCTTTTTCTATATATTTTTGTAAGTAAATAAATTAGCACTCTTAGTTAATCTATGACAATATTAATATGCAGTGTTTTATTTTACTAATTGAATTAACCGTAAATAATATATCATACCAATTTCGTTTAAAGAGCAATACGAGTGGTATTATCTGTTAGATCCTAGATTTGCTTTACTCATTTTATCTTGAGTCTCATGGTGCAACATCCTAACTGTACAGTTTGGCAGGATTCCTATATATGGACATGTCTAGAGCTGTGTTGTTTTGTTGCACTAATTTTTAATAATAGATCAAGTATTATGGATACATTAACTGCACATGACATACTTCAATGCTCTAATTTTATGGCACAAGGGGTAATATCCAATTACTAGGTACAATCATTCCTAATAACCACATGCATTAGTACAGTCAGACCTGGCTATAACATTTTTTGTCATAATATTTTATCCTCTAAACATATTTTGTGAGGGTGTAAACATTAATAAGATATCGATTTCACTGGAAATTTAATATGAATTTTGGAGTAACTTCGTTTATATTAGAGAATGGAGGCTGACTTTTATTCCAACAAGCAAGTAAAGGCCTCGTTTGGGCCCTGTAGAGTGAATGTGAAAATCTGAATCATTAGAATCATATTATTCAACTACCTGAACTGGGATGACCCATTTTAAGATTCGATGATTCACCTCTTTCTTGTCAAGGACAAGTGGAAAAGGATAGATACGAGGGAAACAACCCATAAAAGAGAGACTAGAAAGCCTTTACGATGCAAATTCATTGATGCGGAACTACCAACTAGCTAAGGTAAGGCAGATTGTCGTAAGAAAACATATACTATCAAAGAATATGCCTATTGAAACTATATCAAGATTAGAATGGCATAATCATTCATATTAGTAGGGTTTTGGGGGACGAGGGATGGAAAAATTAACGTGGAATGTAACCAGTCGAACTTATTTTCCTACTTTCAATACGGAACACATCCATGGTATCCCACTTTTATGCCATTTGGAAACCCGCAAAGAAGAATGTAATTGCAACACAACAAGAGAATTTTCCATTTTATAAAAACAATTAGCAGAAATTCATTGAGACAAAACGTCAAACAGTTTGTGGGCAAGGATTTATATGGTTAGCTGCACACTAAGATCAAACGGATTCACTTAGAAATAGAAGAGACAAAAACACATGTATATTGGTGGACAGAGTGACCTGACACTTATGGTTTGCTGTGGTTGGTGAGAAATGACAAGTATTGTGTGCAATTAGTCGATGTGCTTGAAAACTAGCTCGGATACCATGATTATAGAAAAAGTGTGATTACGTGTTCTGAATACTTGTACTCAAAGGGCTTTATGATTTTGAATTGACTATAATTGATGTTTTGTTATGATCATGTGTGTCCTACATCGAATGAATGGGGACTATGTACGTATGTGGTAGCTAGGGTTTTGAGGTGTGATTTAGGCCTAAAATTTTTACATGGTATCAGAGTTCATCGCACTGGGCCAACGCTCTGAGTGGTGGTTTGGACTTGAAAAGGGTGTCAGTCATGATCAACTGGGCTTAGTCATGACCTATGAGGTAGTTGGTATTCAAGTCGGGTGATTGTTATGATCATGTGTGTTCCATGTTAGTCGAATGGAGCTGGCATGAAACTTAAATAAATTTGGGTTCTTCCACCTCAATGGCTAACATTTGAAGCGTGAGACTTAGGTCATGATTTTTAACCTTTTTTCTTTCACCTAAAATTTACAGGTCTGCATCCCAAACAAGAGATCACGGTGGTGCATGAAGTTAAATACAAGAATTATATTGTTGGAGCTGCTTGGTCCTTGGGTTGTGTCATTGATGTTGTTTCATCTTCCTCCTGATTTGAGCATTGTCATCTTTGAATTTTATCAATATTTAATGTTATTATTAATGTCTTAAATACTCTTTTTTCGATCCATATATTCTGGTGTACATCTTAAAAAATCATTAACCTCTAGAAAGTAAAAGGGGTGTTTGATAAATAATGGTACCTATTAAAAATATGAGAATTTGATACCTACTTGATTAAGTAAAAAATCATTCATTTTGTTTAGACTACATGTAATATGGACAAAAGGGAGTAACTACTTAAAAAGCTCTTATAAGATTAATTATTTGTTTATTCATTTAAATAAATTTCAAATTATAAATGTTTCATTAATGACAATCAAATACAATAGAGAGTATGAGAGAGACTGAGCTAAAGGGGGCCAAGGGGGTTCTTGATCAGTCCCTTTGATGGAAAACTAGACTAACTATGGAAAAAACGATTTTTTTTCTCAAAATTAAATATAAATTATTGAATCCCCTTGACATAAGAAAAATTGTTGATATAATGTTAAAGTAAGTTCGAAAATTACATTAGGTTGCATGCTTGTTCATTTTCTACGTATATTTTAGTATATTTGGAATCGTTTTTGTAGAATGTCATTGAGAAAGTGTAAATAAAATATAGAGAAAAGGCTCAAATATGACATTGAAGTTTGAGAAAAGCTTATTTATGTCATCCATTAAAAGTTTGAATGTATGAATTACTGTCTATTTTTATATCTTTTAGGATTTATCTATCCATTTGTAACTTCTTCTTTTTTTAAAACAATAATTCTTGAGTTGAAATGCAAATTTTGGTTATAAAACTTAAATAACTATAAATTAAATTACTGAGATCAAGCACGTCAAATTGGGTGGATTAAGACCCAACTTGTTTTAAGCCCATTTGAATGCTAATATCAAGACATTAACATTCCTACTTGGAAGTGAGAAGATTTGAATATGGACTTCATTACGGGTTTACCTCGTACTTGTCATCAGTTTGACTCAATTTGGGCTATTGTGGACCGAATGGCGAAGTCGGCTCATTTGATTTTTGTAATGACTTCATTTTCAACGAAATATTATGCCAAGATGTATACAGGAAATGGTGAGGTTGCATGAAGTGCCTTTGTCCATTATCTCTGATCGTGGTACTTAGTTTACATATCAGTTTTGGAAGTCATTCCAAAAGGGTATTGGTATTCAAGTGAAGCTTAGCACGACTTTTCATCCTCGACTGATGGGAAAGCCGAGCATACTATTCAAACTTTGTTAGATATGTTGAGAGCTTGTGTAAGATTAAATTCAAGTGTAATTGGGATGATCATTTGCTTTTGATTAAGTTTGCTTCTAATAATAGTTATCACTCGAGTATCCAAATGGCTCTGTTTGAGGCTCTCTATGGTATGAGGTGTAGGTCTCATATAGGTCGGTTTGAAGTTGGTGAGGTCGCTTTGATAGGGCCGAGTCAGTGCATGAGGCTATGGAAAAAGTCCAACTTTTTTTAGAAAGGTTGAAAATGACTCAAAGTTGACAAAAGTCTTATGCCAATGTTAAAAGAAGAGAGCTTGAGTTTGATGTTGATGATTGTGTTTACTTGAAAATCTCACCTATGAAGGGCTTTTTTAGATTCAAAAAGAAAGGGAGGCTTATCCCCGATATGTGGGCCCACATCAGATTCTGAGGTGTATTGACAAAGTTGCTTATGAATTAGAGTTACCTACCGACCTAGCATTGGTACATGAGGTATTCCATGTCTCTTTGTTGAAAAAGTGCATCGGAGATCCAACGTCCATAGTGCAAATGGAAAGTTTGGGATTTAAGGAAAGTCTTTCGTATTAAGAGGTATCCGTATCTCTTTCCCTCTTCTCTTATTCTAGCTTAAGGTATTAAGTTTCTCATGGATTATTCCTTTTGATTGGTGCGTTGTAGTCATTTTCATGTTTCCATATGCATGCATGTTCATGAAAACTTGTTTTAAGTTTATATTTTAGCTTGGAGTTGATTTTTTCTTGTTTATGTGCATTTTGATTAAATTTGCATTCATGTTGGGTTATTAGTTTCTCTCCATACTCTATTCATCCTAGCTTGAGTCTCATTTAAGGAAGATTGTTCCCAAGGGGGAGATATTGTAATAGCTCAAAAATTAAAAGTTAAGTTTGGAGAGGAAAAGTTTCATTTTTGTACTCAGGCAGTGGTCTACGAGTCTAACCTACGGACCAAGGAAGTTGTAGGACTTGGATTGATTTTTGAAAAATGTCGAGTCTGAGATGTTGACCTACAAATGAACAGGTGGAATCGTAGAATGTTCTATAAGTCGTAGGACTGATCCATAGAGTTAATTTAGAGAAGTAGGTTGAGACCTCAGGTGTACAAGAGGTTTTGACGGGTAACATCCTATGGATCGTAGAATAAATCCGTAAAAGTGATCCAGACTTAGTAAGATTTTGGAATTTAACTTGGAATCTACAGAATGAGTCTACAGACCGTAGAGTGGACGACGACCCATAGGGATGTTTCGTGGAAAGTTGACTGGATTTTGGGTTCCAGTAAGTGACTCTACGGTTGACCATGATAGCCCGTAGAAAGTCCTACATACCATATGTCAAAACCGTAGAAGCTATTCGGCAGTTTTAAGTAAGAGTGTTTTGGTCTTTTTCTATCCACTTAACCTCTAAACTATGTCGTTTTGGTCCTATAACTACCTCCATAACCGTTCTTACTCTTAAAAATCTAACCCATTCCCCTTATTCACTCAACTCTTCCAAATCCCTCAAGTATTCCTCTCTGAATTCTCTCAAGAGCTCTCAAAGTGGAAGCTAGGGTTTCAAGCTTCAAGGTCTCATTCTCTTTTCACTCTTAGGGCTTTAATTATCAAAGTATGTGGGAATTCACTAATGGATCCTTTTTATCCATTAGGTTTCAAAAGAATCTCAATCTCCTAAATTGATTTCACCCAATTCTATTAGGGTTTCATGTTATTCCTCATGAGTCTAATTTAATATGATTTAATTTTTTATATTCAATCTTATTATGCATGATTTGATACAATTACATGATTTTTCAATTGATTACATACGTACCCCTGCCTACTTCTACTTTATGAACATGATCTATCATTCTTATGAACTTACAAATTATGATTATGAAATCTATGCATGTTTTATGAAAAGGATGATTTATGAACTAAGAATTCTTTTGAGATAAGTATCATGAATTTGCGAAATATTCTCACATATGAATGAAATCATGATTTAGATGCTTAAAAATGTAAATGTCTAATATGTAAGTTTATGGAATCATTGTTTTGAAAGGTGCTACTCTATTATGACTTGTGATTTTGATTGGTAGATTAATTGTGTCTTTCCAAGTATTTTGATACGATTATGCTTATGTCTTTTCTGTTAGGATTTACTTAACACTTAGAGGACATTGAAATGTAGGCCATCCTGTTAGTAGAGGCTTGGTCTTTAGTAGCAATTTTGTTGTACCAAACTACGTGCCCTCGTAGGACTATCTTAAATGACCTAGCTAGTGGATTCACCTTAACAATATGAATGATACATAATTCTACCTTGGCAAGTAGATTCCCCTTTTTCAGTGTGAGGGTCATACCATAGTCTATGTAATAGCTCACATGGTCTTATTGCTGGTTAATGGTAAATATCCCATAAATGAACTAAGTTTTCTTTAAAGGTTTTTGAATTTTTCTCAAATGGCTTAAGTATGCATTAACCTTGTAGATGCTTTATAATATCTTTTAAAAGCTTTTATTATGTTTTACTTGGTCATGCATATCATGTTTAACGTTCCTTCTCTTATGATGCCCATCTTTTATGCATTTCCCATACTTAGTAATTCATCGTACTAATGCGTATTTGTGCATGTATTATCTCATAATATAAGGTATGACTCTCATTCTTACGCTCGTGGCTAACTTGGATTGCTCTACTAGAACTTTGTATTAGTGAGTCCTCATGCTTCGAGGACAAGACCATTTATGTTGCTTTTATTTGATTGTCTTTAGTTTCATACTTGTAAATGGTGTCTGAGTTACGTCTCAACCACTCTTATGATGTTAGAAAAGCTTGTGTCAGACTTATTAGCTTTGCGCATATTCTCATATGTAGTCTGTTGGTATTTGTCATCTTATGTTTGAAGACTTATATTGAATATATCTCTTAAATTGTATGTTATTACGTCGTGCCCATGTTAAGTAGCTTGCTTAGGGTCTCTTGGAATCATATTCTCCATGTCACATCTAGGGTGTACTTTGATTAGTGACATTATATGGGTTCACATTTACTATATGAAGAATATTTTCCTAGAAAATTGTCCCATCCCTGGTAATGCACCATGGATGATAAGAAAGATCTTTGGTCTAAGGTAGGTTATAATGCAAGCTCTAGCACTGCAGGGCACTCTACATGAGAGATTATCTACTATAATTCACAAGGGTAGGTTTTCTATCAAGAGGATGTATCTAAATCTGACTCTACAACATCCTAGGGTGCATTAGAAGAGCTTTTCTTTGCATCCAAGCAGTCACCCCAGGTTCAGATTTATATTATGGATGGCCTGCTGGAAAAGGTTTCCTATTGTTGATAGATTGCTGAAAATTGGAATATAGGTCCCTCCCAACTATGTGTTTTGCAACATGTCGGATGAAACTATGTCACGCTTGTTTTTTTATTGTTGTGTGACTAAGCACTTGTAGAAGCGGATGTTGACTTGGTTGGGTGTCTAAAGAGCAGTGGGGGACTGGCAAGCAGTGGATGTCTGAGTGGGGCAAGAAGAAGTCTAGTAGGGGTGTCGTCCTTTGTTGTGTGTTTTCTATGACTGTCTATCTCATTTGGAGGGAGAGGAGCATGATCAGATTTCAGGTTGGCCACTGTAGTGTGGAAAGATTCAGTAAGGAGATCGACATTCATGTACATACCAGAGGTCAGAGGATGAAGAAGTGGCACTCAATATTAGTTCAACTGACAAACATGGCCTTAGAGGTGATTATATACAGCAATGCTGATCTCTAGATCTCTTGGAGTGGCAAGCTGACTCCTTAGTTTTTTTAACTGGCTGTAGTAGTCCGTTTCCTTTAAATTTGTATTCTTTATATTTTTTGTCATTTAGATGGTATGAGGGATGATTAGGTAGTTCCCTAATTCTGTGAGATAGGAGGTCAGCTATGTCTGGTTTTCTAACTATCACTTTGGTAATAAAATTGTTTATTTACCAAAATAAATAAATACCTTTGTAATTGGTTGTATAGAGACACATAAAATTAATGAAAGCTCTCTTATAAAAAACAACAGTTTCAATCAATATCACTGTAGAAAATTATATCCTAGTTTGTTTTCAAGGACTGAGGGTGAGTCTTTATTTTGTGACGCTTGTGAGTATGTGAAACATACTAGGAACTCTTATCCGTCAAGTAATAATAAAAGCAAAGTTCCTTTCATGAAGTCCATTCCTATGTTTTGCAACCTACTCAAACTGTTTCTTTGTATGGTAGTCAATGGTTTGTCACTTTTATTGATTGTTGCACTCTGATGACTTGAGTGTATTTGATAAAACCAAAAAAGTGATCTATTTTATTGCTTTCAATCTTTTTCAGAAGTGGTTTGCACTTAGTTTGATACTAAGATTAAAAAAATTGAGAACTGACAATGGCACAGAGTATATGGATAGGTGATTTGGTACTTAATTATCTAGAGTCTAACGGGATCATCCACAAAACTAGGTGTCCTTACACCTAGTGTACAAAATAGAGTGGATGAACTAAGAAAAAATAGACATTTGTTAGAAGTTTCTAGATCTCTAATGTTCACTATGAATCACCTAAAACCATGCTAGGAGATGTAATTGTAGCATTTGCTTATCTTGTCAATAGAATGCCTCTAAAAGCACTCAATTTTAGGAGTCCTTTAGAGATTTTATGAGGGAATAATGTTTATATCGCTCCTCCAAAGATATTTGCATGTGTTGTTCAAGGGGAGACTATTGGACATTTGTATTAACCTGATTTGATGATATATTCAAGGAGAAACAAAGCATTGTTTGATTCAAATATACCTATTGCTCAACGAAAAGGGAATATCTAAATCACCAGTTGAAATTGTGGTCCAATATTTGCATACTCGATATTTAACTACATGACGGAAGTAGGCAAGAAACTAATGGAAAAAACACAAAATAGTTTTTTGGAACGTAGATGCTGCCCATTGCATGGAACTTATTTTATAGAAATTAACAAAGATAGACTAGATACCGGAAGTTTTGACAAAGGCAAAAAAACTGGTACAATTTGTTTACAAATATGTTACTGTTCTAAAGTTTCTAAGAGATGCTTGTCCTGGTGAGCATGTAACGTCTTCAAAGATAAGGTCAATTGTGTCATTTATTACTCTATAAAATATTGTATCATAGAAAGAACACGTAATTAGGCGGTTTCAGTCTTCTATTTGGCGTATCTCAATCTTGGCTTCTACTTAATTAATCATTTTTACATTCTTTTACCCCACTTGTAGAAGACATGATTGGGATACGCCAATCAGAAGAATGAAACATCCTAATTAAGGTTTTCTATGATACAATATTTTCTAGAGACAAAAAAGGAACAGTTGACCTTGTCCTTGAAGACTTTACAAGTTCATCAGGACAAACATCTCTTAAAAGCTTCAGGACAGTACCTATGTTTTCTAGTCGATTTCTATACTCTAAGGTACGTCTAAACATCAGGAAATCATCCATAACATGAGATCATGAACCTTGAATCCATAATCCAATTCAAGGAAAGTTAGGATTAAAGTCAAGAGAAGTAAGAGTCAAGTCAAGAGAAGTTCTTAGAGATTTCCAAAAGTCTTTTCCAAATGTTTTAACTTTGTTTTAAGACTTAAAGTTCAAGTTGAGTAAAGAGTAAGGAGTAAAGATTGAAGTTCATTTCTTCAAAAAGTATATGGGACTATTTATTCCCAAAGAGTTTAAAACGTTATCACATTTAAACAAGAAAAGGAAACCTTGATTTCCAAGGAGCCTTTGAGCTAGTTTTCAGAAAAGAGTAAGTGCTTTCACAATTAAGCAAGAGAGGAAAATTTGATTTCCAAGATAGCCCTTGAGCTATGTTTTTGAGCAATTATCTCAAATCACAGAAAGAAGTATGTTTTTAAACATAAGAGCTAGTATCATATTTTGGGAGTAGTATTGAGCACCGATATGGGGGAGAGTTCAGAAAACTCCCAGCCCCCATAAATCATGTATCCACCATGGTTAGAAAAGAGTCATACTTTTTAGATGATTCCTTAATGCTTTTAGCATAGACTAGTAGATCCACTTAGTAGTCAGGTTCTATACCCTCGGCAAGGTATAGGACGGCCCTGGCAGCATGAGGCAAAACGTTGTATCATCACAATAGCTCTTACGTGATGGTTGTCGGTTAGAGAAACTCCCACAGAAGTATTTATATTCTTATATACACAGTTTATTTGTATTTTTACATACAATTAAGAGTTTATATCATATATTTTCATACACACAGAGTAATATTGTATTTCTAAATACACAGAGTTGGCATCCATGTTTTAAAAGCTTTTCTTTATACTACATTTACTTTATTGCTTTATATTGAATTCAGTTAAGTTAGGTTGAGTTGAGCCAGGTAAGTTCTTTCAGTTCCTTTCAAGCTTATGTCTTGTTTTAGAATTCCTCTCGCATACTCGTACATTCAATGTATTGACGCCATTTGGCCTGCATCTTTTAATGATGCAGATACAGGTAACCAGGATCAACATCCAGCGTATCGTTGATTCTGGTTGAGCTCTACAATTTGTTGGTGAGCCTCATTGCTTTTGGAGGACCCCTTTTATTGTTTTTAGTAGTTTTAGTTCATTAGGATGTCGTGGGTCTTGTCTCGATGTCCATATCAGTTGTTTAGAGGCTTCATAGACAGTCATATGTTAGTTCTTGAGTTTCCTATTTCCTGTTTTAATGGTTGAGACTTGAGTTGCCACTATTGGCCTGTGAATGTTATCTTGATATATTCTAAGTATTTATTGAGCAGTTCAGTTTACTTTTAAAAGTATTTTTCTTCCTGAGTTAAGTCTTCCGCTAAGTAAGTCAGGCCAAGGGTTTGCTTGGGGCCAACAATGGTTCTTGAGTGCCAGTCCCGCCCAGGATGTAGGCTCGGGGCGTGACAGTAGCTAAGGGATTCACTTAAACATACGAAGTGGACAACCAAGAGAGATTTTCTCCAACTGAAAATATGAAGATAATCAGAATCATATTATCTTGTGCGGTCAATTTTGATTGTGAATTGCAATATTTGATGTAAAAAAAGGTGTTCTTACATGGTGACTTGGAAGAAGAAGTGTATATGGAGATTTTACTGGTTTTGATAAGGATAAATAGACAAGGAAAGGTGTGTAGATTGAATATAACCTTATACAGGCTAAAATAGTCTCTCAAAACAAGGTTTGATATATTTAGCAAATCTATGATCAACAAAGCAATGTTGATCATACTCTTTTTATAAGAAATCACAAGGATAAGATCACTCTTCTTATAGTTTATGTTGATGACATAGTAATGACAGGTGATGACAAAAAAGAGATGGTTTGACTAATAAAGTTCTTGGCTCAGGAATTTGATATCAAGGATCTAGGGAAGCTCCAATATTTTAATGGAATTGAAGTGGCTAGATTAGGAAAAGGAATCTTCAGGGTAAATATATTCTAGATTTTCTAGATGAAAATTGTATGTTGGATTGTAAACCAGCAGGATCGTCAAGTGAGAGCAACCACAAGCTACAAGCACGAATAGGAGAGTCGGTTGATAAACAAAAATATCTGAGTTTGGTTGGAAGACTCATTTATATTTCACAGACTAGACCTAACATAGCATAGGCAATTATCATGGTAAGTTGGTTCATGCATGATCCTCGTGAAAATCAAATGCAAGTTGTTCTTTTCATTATGTAATATTTGAAATATTCTCTTGAAAAAGGTCTTCTATTCGCCAAACATGGTCAACTCCATACAAAAGCTTTTTCAAATGTTGATTGGGTTGGATCTCTAGATGATAAGAGGTCTACAACCAGTTATTTCACAGTTATAGGAGGGAACTTAGTCACTTGAAGGATTAAGAAGCAAAGTATAGTTGATATTTCAAGTGTTGAAGCAGAGTATAGAGTTATGGCTCAAGGTGTTTGTGAAATTATGTGGATACGAAAGCTACTAGAAGTATTGAAATTATACAAAGATGATAAATTATCCTTGTACTGTGATAACAAGGCTTCCATTAGTATAGCCCATATTCTAGAACAAAATAACCGAACAAAACACATTAAAATTTATTTACACTAAGGAAAAGTTGACAAATGATACCTTGACCCTATTCCATGTGATATATATATATCCAATTAGGTAGATGATTATCTTATTTAGTTTCCAGCATTATAGAGATTATGTTTCATTTCCTTAATTGCATATTTCATAGTTAGGCATTTCACTACTAAAAACACAGGATTTAACGATAAATAAATTTTATAGCTAATTAGCAAAATCCGTTGCTAATCCAATTTAACAACAAATTAGCAATAGATTTTTGTTAGCTACGAGCAAAATAGCAACAAATTAGCAATGAAGTTCATCTTTTTAGTAGTATTATTTTGCGCATAAATACCTATGTGATTGATTGTGCAGAGACACTTGAGAATTAATGAAATCTCTATTCTCAAAGTCTACAATTTCAATACATCTCACAATATCATCTTAATATTAATCTATAAAATGGTGAAACTTGTAACAATATTGTAAGATTACATATCATCATTAATCTAAATCAAATTAGATAACATACATAATCCAAAGAACTTACTTGTTCTTGTCGTAGCGGAAGCGGAAGAATGGGATGAACAGTAGTTGAATTTTACTGGTCGGTTGTCAAATATGTAGTAGCAACCCCAATACCACAATGTAAACCCTAATTGATTGAGGAGGGAATAATGTGTAGCATTTCAATATTCTTCTTATATGTTGTTTTTTCTCTCTTTTTAATAACACATCATATATGTGTTTAAATAGAAATTATTAGGGCTAAATAGTTATCTGAATGGGCCTTAAAGCACCTCTTATGGGTGGGCCAGAATTTCCTACAAATATAAATTGAATAACTATAACCAAATTGATCCTCTTGAAAATCTTAAAGTAGATTGGTTTTAAAATGTTAGAGCCTTAGAGGATTTAACAACATGATTACAAATAGGTGAGTAACATACATGTTTTACATAGGATGAGGGGGGAACCCTATTAGGAAATTCCAACGAGTTAACAGAAATATAACTTCAAGATAACAAACAAAAAGAACAATTACAAAAAATATTCTTCTTAACCATTTTCTTCAATTATCGTCAGCTAAGCATTGGAACAACGATAAAGTTGTCTCTATGGACTTATAAGTAATGAATTCAAGTCATGGAACTAGTCATTGATATTTGCGTTGGATGATTTTCATCCATTACAACCCTTGGGTGTGACCCTTTATGTAGCCTGTTCAAATGTAAGATACATCGTGCACGACCCCTTTAATATCATATTAGCCCCCTTAATTTTCTTCTCAAGTGAAATTTCACCCCCACAACTTTTTTGATTTCTTGGTTTTCCACTTTTCAACCCCGAGAATTGGAATGACCAATACGTGAATGAAGGGACATGTTGAAGAATAATCAAGTAAATAAAGTGTGTTCACCGTAACATCTTAAGCTTTAAAAATGAGATGGTCATACAATTTGGATAGTTTACCTTAAAACTCCCCATCAAAGAAACTTCCTCTAGCCTTGAGATGATAGTGGACACAGACTTTTGTATCATGAATCTAGCATCCGACAAATGACTCTTGTCTCTCTCAAACAAGTTGGAGAGAGCAAAACAAGAAAAAATAGAAATGGTATCGAAAGCATTCAAACAAGTAGGTTGCATTGGTTATGAGCTTTGCTCCGTTTCCCGGAACACTTTGCATCTGAATCATCCACAATATCAAAGACGCCACGAGGCAAATCATCCTGTTCTCGATCCAAAATATGTGGTTTATGATAACGCTCAACTACACTTCATCCAATTCTAAGTGTAGGCGGTTCCAATCAAGTATAAACCCAATTAAGAGTTGGGGTCGATCCCACAAGGAATGATACGATAAAGAATTTAATTATGAAATAAAATAGTGTTCTAATCATTTGTAGGTGTAGACATTTTCGAAACACTAAAGTAAATGGCAAGGAGTTGACAATTAATGTCAAATGGGGGGATTTGAGTGAACAATTAATAACTACGAACAATCGGGAACAAACAAGTAGAGAGGGGTTCTTGGGAGTGTGATCAATTGAATGTCAATTTCGCTTAATGAGTGATTATTATTTAATAAAAATAGTTGAATCTTAGTGGGTAAGCTAGGCTTCTGATGTAATATCTCTTTCTCAATCAACTATTAAGAATCAAGAAAGTTATCTCGAACCTCAACAAGCATAACACTAATGAACAACCCAATACCTCAATTAATCTACTTTTTCAACGTAAATGAGTCGGATTGGATTTACACCTACTTTCTCAAACTAAGTCTACAATCACCCAATCGTTACAATCATCAACTGATAGTTTTAACTCTAAATCTTCTTTCTCAAACAAGCTTAGAATGCTAGGCTAGAATTATATTTGCAACTTCAGTTCAGCAATTAAAACTCAACTATCAACTGAACCCACTTCAAATCAACAATGAAATGAGTAAATAGTAGCACCCATAAGTTAATTGAAACATTCAATCACATAATTACATCCCCAAGAATGGGGGTTTTAGCCACACATAATAAAGAGCAAGAAATAGTTACCAACTATGTTTTCCATCAGAATGGGTATAAAATCACAAGTCTTCAAAATGCTCAAATTGAATTCCAAATCAAAATAAACCCTAAATCTGTACTCAAAAAGTTAAGGAATAATGTTAGGGATCAAAAACCCAGAATAGGACAATGTGGGAACTTTCTGAGAATTTGGAACTCCTCTTTCTCCTTTTGAAAATTCCATTTACACGTTTCTAGAATTTCAACTTCGGAGCCACTCGGCGAAATAAGTCGAGCTTCACCAACCTGGCCAGAGATGCACCGAGTTCTCCTTTCCATCACCTTCTTGGCTTAGCTTTTCACCACTTCTCTTCTGTGACTTTAGGCGATCAACATCTCCATCGTTGATCCATTTGGTGTGTCGCTGAAACACCAATCTCCTCGCCGAGTTGGCTTTGATCATGGGCTGGCCTACTGTAACTTTTGGCGAACTGAAGACCTACTCGACAACTAGCTAAGTGGCTTTGGCGATCATTAGCCTTGCTTTTCTTTAGCTTTTTTGCTCCTTTTTGCCTGGTAATGTCCTTGCCTTGCTCTTTTGCCTTCATTACTGCAAATTAGACGAATAACATCAGTTTAGAGCATAAAACAGGCATTGAGTACACTAAAACTCTGAATATTAAGCCATACATAAGTCGAAATTCCTGACTCATCAACACCCCCAACTTAAAATTTTGCTTGTTCTCAAGTAAAACACAAGATCAATCAGTTCAACAGAAATGTCTACAAATAGTGCTACTCAAGACTCAACATGAATGCACATGAGGTTCAATCTACCCATGCAATGTTCAATTTTGCACTACAAGTTTCAAACTGTGACTAGCCATCATCAAATAGAAATGGAGCTCACAATACTTGTTTCAAGTGCAAATTAAAACTCAACAGAAGTATTTGAATGCCCTCACATCAAGAATGATTCCATGCTCACACAAAGCTGATCAAATTTCATAATTAAGGAATCAAAAGAAACTCTCACACTCTCAAAGATAAAAACATGCATGATTCTACCCATAGGTTTACTCATATTTTCCAATCAACATGACATTAAGCTCAATCAATATCACAAAGGTCTTTCAAGTCTTGTAACCGGCCTGAGGGCAAAGGTATGATCATTTTGGCTTAGTGACTTCTACCTTCATTATCCTGCATTTCAGTTTTTTCTCCTTTTCTTTTATTCTTTTTTATTTTTTCGCTCCACCATATGTTCTTTTAAGCATGCTTCATTGTCACCCCATTTCTTTTATCTGTTGCACAAGCTTTATTGCAACATTTGTTTTTCAATTTTTTTATTTTTTTATTTTTATATGGAGGAGTTCCATCTTTCTAAACATAATCCATCAAGGGCAAATTTTTTACAAACTTCTTGACTTTTCTCGTTTTTCACCACACCCCCAACTTAGGCTTTTGGCCTAAGTTGGCTATTGAAACAGACTAATGTTTCATGAAGGTTTTAGGTAATGGGAAAAAGAGGTCAAATGTGTTCATGTTTCATACAAAGAAAAGGTTAGGCTCAACTGGTGCCAAGCTAGGTTCACACTCTCACAACGTGGTCACAAAAATCTATAATTGCAATTTGGTTCACTCTCCACAAATTTTGCCTAAGATCATCTTTATCATTCGCCTACATTAGTCGATTGGACTAATGGAGCAAGTTCTAGGTATTACCAAGCACATATTCCAAGATAATCTCACCACACATGGCATTCAACACAATCATCAAACAAGATTCTACAAATTTAGCTCGCGTGCAACAATCATCACAAGATTTATTTCAACAATCAGCCAGTCAGAATGAGATGCTACGAGTTCACACATGACTCATGCAACTCAAATATACCTCATTAGAATTGTACAAACATATCATTCAATCAAGAGCACTATTTAAGTCATCGGTATTGCTCGCAACTGATACTCAAATATGTAATAGAACAACCACATTCACAAACATCAAGAGGTGAAATTTTTAATTTGGATAAAAACCAACATTCACTTTAAAACCAAAAATAGATAGACACTCAATGTAAGCATTCAGAATAAGCTATCAAAAAACAATCATTCACAAAAACAACCCAAAAGAGGTAGGTTTGAAGATACTTCACCCCGCCAAACAAAACTAACAATTGTCCTCAATGCAACAAAAATAAATAGTCTCAAAACAAAACTAAAAGATAGTCAAGATCCCTATGTCAGGCTAAGCCTGAGGTGAACTCTGCACATCTGGGACTCTCTCAATCTGGGCATTAGTTCCTGACTCATCTCCATTCTTCGCTCAACTGGAACCCATCATATATGTGTCCTGAAGAGATGTCTCCATGGTTGTCTATACAATTTTTCCCTCTAGGTCCTCCAGGTCATCATATATTGTTGCATCACGATTACCAAGTTCCTCCTCATAGGTCTCGGGAGCATCACACTCGGCATCATCATCAACCACAATAGCATCTCCGATCGTAGTAGCTGGAGGGATCTCAGAAATGGATAGAAACTCTGTACCGGGGAGGTCCACCATGACGAAAAACATGGACAGATCTGTGGATTTAAGCCCATCCACATCCCATCTCAATCTGGTAACATCGGTTCTCAAAGCCATAACATCAGCCGACTGGCGTCCACTCTGCTCACATGCCTCTATTCTCACTGTGAGGGCATCTAACACTAAGCCATGTCCGGTGATCAACTATTGCTTCTCTCTCAACTCAGCTTGGATAGGATCTACAACAGCAACAATGGCCCTCTCAATCATACCGGGGACAACAACATCTACTTAGGAAGCACATACATTAGTAGATTGGGCTAGATGGCCCATCTTGAATAGCATCTCCCGTGTCAATGGTGGCCGGGAAGCAGCAGCAACAATAGAAGTAGTAGCAGCAGCAAACGAAGAAAGAATAGTAGTATAAGTGCTAAGAGTACCTGAAGGCTCACCAGCCTGAGTAGGAGGGGTTGTGTCTGTCTCTAGCATCTCCATATTAGCAATCGGGAAATGTGCACCGGTGCAGCTCTCATCCACTCAACACCATCTCTAGTGTACTTGGCCTCAATCCTATGGATGTCAGTAGAGGAAGTGGGAGTCACTTCCACATCTGTTTTCTCTATAAAAGGCACTCGGGCATGCCGGCACAAATCTGTGATCAACATCGTGAACGGGAGTGAAGTTTGACTCTACTTGGCCCCCATGTCCATCTTCTTCTCAATAATCAGCCTGAGATTTAGTCTATCTGGGTCAATAATGGATCCCAAAAAGGTCACCTTCGGATGCCGAAGTATGGACTCATTCTGGAAATCCATCAATGTGCTGGTAATAATCCCAAACCAATATTGTGCAGCAACATTCAGATCCTTCTTCTCTATCTGAACTCCTAGCTCAATCCGGTGGTGTGATATCAGAAATCAAAGGTGCCAACCATCCCTTTAGATCATCTAGGGTCTTCTTTTGTATTTGATCCACCAAGAAGTTGATCACGTTCATCGTACACCCTAACAACTCATTAATGTCGGTGCTACTGTATTTCACCTTCTTACCACGCACCACCACATGATCAACTGGTGCGAATGAGTTGACCTTCTTCTTCCTCTTTGGAACCAGCTTCCCATACTCTGTATAAAATTCCCGGACCCAAGAAGGTATGTACGGGCCACGGGGCTGAGTAAACCTCTCAAATTTGTAGAACTTGATGGTGTTCCACTCTTCCGATTACTTGTCCATCACGACATCGATAGACAGCCGCTTATATTCCAGAATAGTCCTCAGTCTGGCAGCCATTAGTATGTTTAGTGATTGAAATAGGGGTGCCTGTACCGGGGGCACTGGAGGTACATGCTCAACCATCTATGCTGGAGGTGGAGGAGGTGTAGGAGTCACTGGTATTCTAGTCGGATCATGTAACCCTTTAAAGCACAACTCAGCTCACCTCCGCTGCAGAGTCTAATCATCCTCCGACTCAAATACAGATGCCGACGATCTAGACCCCTAGTTACCTTCACCTTCAGACTCCGAAGTGCTGATGTGGGTTTCATAGATGCCTATGCTATTAGAGTTGTTATCCGTGGGGTGTTGCTTTACATGACCTTTCCCTTTTCTGCACTATTTCCCCATGTCGAAGGAAGTTTGGCTTGTGTAGCTTGTCGGGGCGCAACACCCTTATTGATCAATATCCCGCGTACTCACTTTTGGGGTGGTTGATTTCTATCAGAACTTTGGGTTTGGCCATATCTATAAAACAACACAAAACAAGTCAATACGTTAGAAATAGGTCAACCAAAAATCACAATTGAAAAGATGCAGAAAAACTCACTGACTAGTTCGGCGAGTTGTCGAACTCATTCGACGAGTTATGTCAGGCTCACCAAATGTTCCAAAATAAATTTTACAAAATTCAGTACAAGTCGGTAAGGTCCAAGGCATTTCGGCGATTCGCCGAACTCATTCGGCAAACTAAAAGTAGCTCGCCGAAAGTTACAAAATATTTTCCTAAGATTAGGGCTGAGAAATGGTGATGACCAACACATTCGGTGAGTCTCTAAGTAAACTTGGCGAGCTCAGGCATATCGTCGAATGTTACAAAATCAAATCATCAAAAATGAAGAACAACAAGGTGATCAAGCTAAGGGGTCACTTGGTGAACTGCCAAGTTATTCTGCAAGCTTGACTAAGCTCACCGAAGGATCTCTCGTGCTAGTTTTTGACTCGGACCTTTAATTTTTAACCTACATCCCACGATAATGAAATTTAACCACTATTCTATGCAATTAAACTAAGACCCATATCAATAATGACCTCGGGGTACTCAGACTTCCCCCATTTTGTCCAAAATTGACTAATCAACGTCTTTTGTCTTTTAGAATGAAGTCACCCACTCTATCATTGGGAAAATTCAGGCGATCAATACAATTCGGGTTACTTAGACTTCACCCTCACCAGACCCAACATACAAATAATACACACCCATGATTTCAATAAATCAAAACAGGAAATTCAACAATTATAGGCTAAAACACACACACAAACATGATACGATAGTAGCCCTTCCTTAAGATCAACTAATTACACAAGATTAAGCAATAAGTTCAACAATATTATGAGCATGCATAAAAAACTATGAAAGATTAAGCCGAGTTCAGGACACCAACCTCAAAAATAAATGGAGACACACGCTAGGCAAGCAACTACGAAAGCATAAATGCAAAAATCCCCCGAGCAATAGATCCCCACACAAAAATTACGAGCAAAATGTATTCTAGATATGAAATACAAGAGTGCAAGAGACGAAAAAATTGATATGAAAGGGAGTTTTTGAATTTAAAATGGTTAAGGCGCTTTTTGACTCTTCAGTTCACGCCCAGTCGGCGATGTCACTTATGTCGTCGACCCACTCTGTGATGCACCGAATGGTGCTTTTGCCCGCCAAAGTTACCAAAACCTCAGCCATTTGGTTGGTCAAAATGGCTGTCCATATCGGGCGCGCCGACCTATTCGGTGAGTCGCCGAACAGTACCTTGGCTCGCCTAATTGCCTCATTTCCCAAAATTTCAAATTTTCAATCTGCATGTCTAACACCCGTTATTCAAACATCAACTTTAAAAACTAAAAACTTGGATTGCCTCCCAAGAAGCACCTTATTTAAAGTTGTGGCACGAAGAGGACACGCTTTGAAGCTTCATTCTTTGGGTTAACCATGGTATCACTTGGTAAACTCCCTTTTAGCCTTGTGTTTAAATGAGCCGAGATTTGTTTCATCTATGTTTCCAACTGTTTAATGGACACCGAGTGTGAAGTAAGCATTTGGTTCAGAGAAAAAATGTCATCTTTCATTTCCTTTAGCCCCTTGTTTGATCCTTCCACTTTGTTGAGAATAAGCATAAGCATATCTTCTATGCGGAAATTTTCAAGATTGGCCTTTTGCTCTTTTGGATTTTGACGCTTGTGCGGGGCTACATAGCAATCCTAGTCTCCATCCTGCACCCTCTATTTTGTACTACGGTCACGCCATTCCCTATCTGGGTCTCCCCAACCATCATCATGATCCCTATTCCAACCTTGATTTTTGCCCGGCCTTGGATAGTTCGGATAAGAAGCCCACCTTCGTTTATCAAGAAATGCTCTTCTTCATTGTACATCGCCTCAAATTGTTCATCATCAGGGTTAACTCCATCGATTCTGACCACATTTACAACCTTAAGACCACTACCAATGACATGTTTCGTCAATAGGTCCATTTGGGTTATCATTTTGGCCATGTTTTCATCTTGCTCCTGATTATTTTCCATTTGTTCTTTCATCAGCCCAAAGTTCAAAGGAGACACATGATCATCTTTAGTATACCATGCATGGTTTATCTTTGTCATCTCATCAAGAAGGGCCGATACTATGTCGAACGGTTGTCTTATAATTCCTCCTCGGATGTGTTGATATGCCAAACCTTTGTTGACTGTATCTAGGCTCCTCTTAAAATATTGTAGCAACACGTTGTCTGGTAGCCCCTAAGTTGGACATTGGAGCAGCAATTTTTGGAATCTCAGCCATGTCTCATGGATAGCTTTGTCATCAACACACTTACAGCTCTGAATAATATCCATCAACTTGACCATCTTTGAGGGAGGGAAAAAACTTTCGTAGAATGCCTCGGTCAACTCCTCCCAAGAAATGGTTGAATCTCTTGGTAGCTCGGCCAACCACTTCGTTGCCTTCCCCATTAGAGAAAAGGGAAACAAACGAAGTCGGACCAACTCTTGCATGATATTCTTGAAGTAAAATGGACCACACATGTCCACAAAGTTCCAAATGTGGTCATGGGGATCCTCATGAGCCATCCCTCCGAATAGTCCACTCGTTTGCAACATGGTGCTAGTCACGTGAAACACCGCATTGCCCACAGTTATAGGCAATTTGATATCACCCACACTTCTGAACTAATCTACATTAACATCTAGCAAATTACTAATGTCATCATTGTGCCCAAGTTGACTAGCATTGCTCCCGTTAACACTCATCTCTTCACCTGTTTAAGAGAAGCCAACAACAAACAAACAAAAATAAGTTGATTCAACTACAACAAAATTAGTTCATGACTAAACTTTTCTAAAGGTATTCTAAACATCACTCCCCGACAGCGGCACCATTTTTTATAACGCTCAACTACACTTCATCCAATTCTAAGCGTAAGCGGTCGCAATCAATTATAAACCCAACTAAGAGTTGGGGTCGATCCCACAAGGAGTGATACAACAAAGAATTCAATTACGAAGTGAAATAGTGTTCTAATCATTTGTAGGTGTAGACATTTTCGAAATACTAAAGTAAATGGCAAGGTGTTGATAATTAATGTCAAATGGGGGGACTTGAGTGAACAATTAACAACTACGAACAATCGGAAACAAACAAGTAGAGAGGGATTCTTGAGAGTGTGATCAATTGAATGCCAATTTCGCTTAATAGGTGATTATTATTTACTATAAATCGTTGAATCTTAGTGGGTAGGCTAGGCTTTTGATGTAATATCTATTTCTCAATCAACTATTACAAATCAAGCGAGTTCTCTCGAACCCCGACAAGCATAACACTAATGAACAACCCAATACCTCACTCAATCTACTTTTTCAAGCTAGATTAGTCGGATTGGATTTAGACCCACTTTCTCAAGCTAATTCTACAATCACCCAATCGTTACAATCATCAACCGATAGTTTTAACTCTAAATCTTCTTTCTCTAGCAAGCTTAGAATGTTAGGCTAGAATTGTATTTGCAACTACAATTCATCAATTAAAACTCAACTATCAACTAAACCCACTTTAAATCAACAATAAAATCAGTAAATATTAACACTGATAAGCTAATTGAAACATTCAATCACACAATCACACCTCCAAGAATGGGGGTTTTATCCACATATAATAAAGAACAAAAAGTAGGTACCAACTATGTTTTCAATCAGCTTGGGTAACAAATCAAAAGTCTCCAAAATGCTCAAATTGAATTCCACTTCCCTTCTGTGACTTTAGGCGATCAACATTTCCATTACCGAAACATCAATCTCCTCGCCAAGTTGGCTTTGTTCATGGGCTAGCCTGTTGTAACTTTAGGCGAGCTGAAGACCCACTCGGCGACTCACCAAGTGGCTTTGGCGATCATCAGCCTTGCTTTCTTCAACTTTTTTGCTCTTTTTTTGCCTGGTAATGTCCTTGCTTGGCTATTTTGCCTTCATTGCTGCAAATTAGCAGTATAAAATCAGTTTAGAGCATAAAAAAGGCATTGAATACACTAAAACTCAAAATATTAATCCCTAAATAAGTTGAAATTCCTTACTCATCAGTTTATCCATTTGTTTGAATCCTTTCTTGAACCAATTATTACCCATCAGCTTAGCTAATGCGATTCTTGAAAATAAATTTGGATCAAGAATTCATTCGGATTCACGTAGGAAAGTCCCACATTGAGGGTTAAAAAACTCTCTAACAAAGGCGACTTTGTACCCAAGGGGACTCAGACCCGAGACCTCTGGTTAAGGACGAAGATGTACTTACCACTCCATCACAACCCTTATTGGTACTTTAGGACATTTGAATTCCCTTTCACTAAATTTCTTGTACATTTTGCCTTGTTTTTATGTTCCTTGCAAGATAGACTTTTGGCAAATCTACCTTAGGTTGGCCTAACAATTTACCGATTTCATACTTATGCGTCAAAATTATGTCTTTTTTCTCCTTTTTTGTTCTCCTCAAGCTCATCCTATAGATGAAAGAATGCATCCTAAACGCACAAAGAAATTGGCGAACACTACTATATATATCGTTCTTTTTGTTTCCTTATTTCATGAAATATTTATCCATAATTTTAGCAACAAACAAATATCAAATTTTGAGAAATGCTCAGTTATGTTATCCATTAAAAGTTTGGCTCATATATGTCATTTTCGTTTGAGAAAAAGGCTCATCCATGTCATTATGGGTTAATGGGAAACCCATCCTATTATGATAAACCATTTTATCTACGTGGTGAATGATGATTCATCCAGGTCATGATTTTTTAAAAATGGAAACACTTATAAAAACCCATTAGATTTTAAAAAAAATATGTGTATTTCGGATGGGATTATAATTTGTTTTTAAGAAAAGAATTCAAATGTGTTTTTAGAAATTTGACTGACTATATTATTTTTTAAATAAAATTAATGACATGAGTGAATCATCATTCACCACGTGGACAAAATGGTTTTGCAAAATCAAATGAGTTATCAATTAACCCATAAATGAGCCTTTTCTCAAACGAAAATGGCATAGGTGAGTCAAAGTTTTAACGAATGGCATGAATAAGCCTTTTCTCAAAGTTCAGTGAACCTTTCCAGATCTCTTACATTGTTCACACATAATTGCAAGATCAAAGGCCGAATTTAAAATAAAGTTGGGAACTTAAGCAACTTATTAGACTTCGATCTTTCTGGAAACAACTTGATTGAATTGATTCCTAGAACAATTGAGGGACTTGCGAAGCCTTCAGTGCTTCAACCTGAGTGTCAACAAACTTATAGGATTTAGTGGAGACAATATTTGTAATTACAGCATTTGGGTGATATTTACTTGGGTCAAAATCAACTTACAAGATATCTTCCTAAATGTTTAAGGAATCTAACTTCCCTTAGATAGATACATATGGGTTCCAATAAATTGAGTTCCAATATACCAACAATCTTAGGGAATCTTAGTGATTTAATGGTTCTTGACTTATCATCAAACAAAATTGTTGGTTCTTTACCTCCTGAAAATGGAAATCTAAAGGTTTCCACACAAATGGATCTATCAATGAATCATTCTCAAATAAAATTCTAGATAAATTAGAGGATTGCAAATATTGGGCACCTTTATTTGAGAGAAAACAAGTGGCAAGGATCTATACCTGACTGAATGAAAATCATAGTAGGTTTGGGTTTTTAGACTTTCCTCATAATACTATATTGGAAACTATTCTCATGTCTTTGAAGAAACTTCCCTCAAGTATTTCAATGTATGTCAACAAATTGTTGGTAAAATACCATCGGGGGGGTCCTTTCAAGAATCTCTCAAGTTAGTTTTTTATCAACAAAGAAGCATTGTGTGGTTCTTCAATTTTAGCGACCCACCATGCCCCACTTCATCAAAGCATAGATCAAATATGAAACAAATGCTATTTATTTTTCTTTTACTCGGAATTGCACTTTATTTGTTCCTATTACCTTTGTGTTTGCATGGATAAGGTACAAAAGAAGTAAAAACTGCTTCTCAAAAATCTTATTCATTATATGTCGCAACAAGAGAGATAACTTCATACTATGAACTTCTCCAATCAACTGATTCACTTAGATAGAGTAATCTGATTGGTTCTAGAAGTTTTGGCTATGTCTACAAAGGCATTCTCAAATGTGAGACTCATATTCCAGTTAAAGTGTTTAATGTGAAAGGGGAAGCAACTTTTAATAGTTTTGATACAAAATGTGAAGTTCTGCGCAACCTTCACCATATGATTCTCGTAAAAGTCGTCACTAGTTATTCCAACCATGATTTTAAGGCTTTAGTGCTCGAGTATATGCCTAATGAGTGTCTTGAGAAGCGTTTGTACTCGCACAAATACTTCTTAGACTTAATGTAGAGACTAATTAAACATAATTATAGATGTGGCTTGTGTGTTGGAATATCTCCATCATTGGTGCTCCTCTCTCGTAATACATTGTGATCTGAATCCTAGTAATGTCTTGTTGGATGAAGATGTGGGTTCCCACCTAAGTGACTCTGGTATTTCAAAATTGCTTGGTGAAGATGAGAGTTATTTATACACTAAAATCTAAGCAACATTGGGTTATATTGCACCAAGTATGTGTTATGGCCCCCTGATATGGATTTAGTAATGGGGCACTACAATATGAAATCAAATGTTTTATTTCTACGACATATGGTGTTGGTTCGTTAAGTAAGAATTGTGATCTCTTGAGTTTGAAGTACTGAAAAACTTTACAATTTTCTTCTTCTCATTTCACTGATTTCAAATAACACTAAATACAATACTGGTGAATTAACCACCCATCTGGAAAAAAAGAAAGAAATAACTTCCTACTGCAACTGAATGAGAAAGTGAAGGGATAACCTCCTTACTGCAACAACTGCTACACAGAAATAGGAAATAATAAATAACTTAAAAGTTGTAGTAATCTCCAACAAACAACTACAACATAGAAATAGGAAAAATAAATAACTTATAAGCTGAAGTAATATAGTTTCTAATTTCCCTAAATCTTCCATGTGTAAAAACCTTTGGTAGACTAAATGGGTGCTAACATTACTCCCCTCCTTTAAATCACGCTTGTCTTCAATCTCTAAGTATGGAAAGTACTAGTATTTCTCTCTTTTTCAACAAATTCTTCTTCATCATCAATGAAATAAATCTAGAATAATTTATTGTACTGAAGTCCCCAAGTGAATATGTCACGACCCAAAGTACACCCTAGACGTGACATGGTAAATAAGACCCCGAGATATCCTAAATAAACCACTTGACATAAGCATGATGTGGGGATATACAATTCAAGAGATATAATCGACATAAGTCTCAAATCATAAGATGAAATAAATAATATCAACAAAATACATATGAGAATACGTGGAAAACTACTAAGTCTCACATAGCCTTTCTTACATCATAAGAGTGGTTTTGGCGTAACCCATGCACGACGTACAAGTTTGAGACAAAAAGAAGGATCATAAAAGCAATAAAATTATCCATGGTATTTCCCTCAAATCATGAGGATTCACCAATCCAACTGATCAAGGCTGAGTAATCCACCAAAGTATGTTTGGATTGAGGAGCATCGAATCCTATATTATGAGACAATATAGGACAAATATACATTAGTTCGATGAATGTAGAATGTATGGGGAAATATACATAAATATAAATATGATATGATATCATGATGAGTTAGAAACATGAGTAAGCAAGACCAAGTGAAGACATAGTGAATTTTGAAAGCCAAATCTTAAAGCATATACAAGGTCAATGCATCTTAAAATCAGAAATAAAAATTTCATAAAATCTTTGAAGAAAACATAGTTCATTTGTATTATATTTACCGTTAACTGAAAAATAAGACCATGTGAGCTATAACATAAAATCTGGTATGACCTCCACATCGAAAAGGGAAATCTACTTGCCAAGGCAGAACTCTGTATCATTCATATTGCGAAGTTGGATCGACTAGCTAGGTAATTTAAGACAATCCTACAGGGCGCATAATTTAGGACAAGGGAATTGCTACTAAAGACCACACATCTACTAATAGTAAGGCCTCCATTCTAAAGACCTCTCACTGCTAACTAAATCCAAATTGAAAATACATAATATGTAACATATCGCATATTGAAATAACTAGGAAGGAGTTAATAATTGGAAATAGTCATTTTTGGAAAGAATGAAAATCTGGGAATTTTGTTAAGTTAGAATAAGCTAAGTTTTGGTCAACTTAAAACGGCCATAACTCCTGGATCAGGATGAGTTAGGTGTACTTCCAGATATTGTAGGAAAGCTTTTGGAATAATATTTCCAACGCCACCAAGTTTGCGCGATTCCGAGTTCGTATGAGTGAGATATGCCCTTTGGAAGTTGGGCTGTTTGAATAAGGAAATGTCTAATCCGGATTTTGGAAGGGTATTTTAGTCTTTTCCTTACCCAATTGTTTTAATTCGTTTTTAGGAGTTTAATTGGGGTAAATTCATATTTTAGTCAGTTCAGAAAAGTGAATTTCACGCTAGGGCTTGGAGAAAAGAGAAAAGAGGAGAAAGGAGAAGAGAAATCAACAATCGTCAAGAACGTTCGAGTTTGGTTGTGAATTTCGCCAAGGATTCAATCCTTCAAGGTATGTGAGATCACATAGCATTGGTTTAGTTCACCCACACGCCAATCATGATTCAATTCAGCAATTTTTATTAGATATGAAAGTAAATTCTTTGAATTCTTGATGAAGTTCGTTTGAATCCTTGTGGGTTGTGTTGTTTGAGTTTTCTTGAGATTGATTCACGTGTTTAGTTTTTTTTCCGAGTAGAATTTGATGTATATTGAGGGTATAAATGATTCTAAGTGTTTGGGGAAAGAACCAATTGAGTTTAGAGGGTTTAGAAATGAAAAATGGGGAAGAAAAATTGTCAAACGCCTGGGGAAAGGGGTGGGGTGCCGTGCCAGCCAGCGTGCCCCAAAAGAATTTCTGAAATTTCACCCTTAGGGTGCCACGCCAGTCAGCATGCCCCAGGACTGTCTCTGAACTTCAAGGGCTGGCCCCCCGAGCCCCTCAGAGCTCCAGGGACGCCATTTCTTCCCATTCTTCTCTCATCTTTTCATACTAGTTCCTTAGCAATGTACCTATGTTTTCTAGTTGATTCCAACACTCTTAGGTACATCTAAAGATCATGAAATCATCCATAAACATGAGATCATGAAACTTGAATCCATAATTCAATTCAAGGAAAGTTAAGAGTCAAGTCAAGAAGTTAAGAGTCAAGTCTAAAAGTTAAGAAGCAAGTCAAGAAAAGTTCATAAAGTTTTCAAAAGTCTTTCGCAAATGTTTTAATTTTGTTTTAGACCTAAGTTCAAGTTAAGTAAAGAGTAAAGAGTAAAAATTGAAGTTCATTTCTTCAAAGAAGTATATGGGGACTATGTATTCCCAAAAAGTTTAAAATGTTTTCACATTTGACAAAGAAAGGGAACATCGATTCCAAGAGAGCCTTTAAGCTAAGTTTTGAGTAATTATCTCAAACCAAAGAAAGAAGTTTGTTTTAAAACATATGAGCTAAGTATATTTTGGGAGTAGTATTGAGCACCAAAATGGGGATGCGAGTTCATATTAACTAAAGTCTCCATAAACCATGTTGCCATCATGGGTGTAAAGGATCATACTTTTTAGATGACTCCTTAAGATGCTTTTAGCATAGACTAGTAGATCCACTTAGTTAAGGCATTCTATATGACAGCAAAGTATAAGACAGTTCTGGCAGCTTGGGTAAGACGTTGTATTTGTCGGTTAGAGAAACTCCCACAGAAACTATATTATTTTATTACATGAGTAAAGTTAAGTTTGTTATTGCATTTTCTTTAACGAACTAAGTTGTTTTCCATTGTTTTACAAGATTTATATATATTGCATGTGTTTTATTGCTTTATATTGAGTTAAGTTGTTTAGGAGTTGAGTAAAGCCAAGGTAAGTGTTCCTTCCAGATTCTTTTCAAGCTTAAGTTGCATTTAGCATTCTAACTCGCATACTCATACATTCAATGTACTGATGCCAATTGGCCTGCATCGTCTTATGATGCAGACACAGGTAACTAGGATCAGCACTCAGCGCCTCGTTGATCCAGTTGAGCACTCAGAGTTAGTTGGTGAGCCTCTTTGCATTCCGGAGGACTCCTTTTATTTTGCTTTCAGTATTTCATTGTTAGGATAATCGGGGGTCTTGCCTCGACATCCCTCTTTAATTTAGAGGCTTCATAGACAGTCAAACAGATAGTATTAGTTCTCTAGTCTTATTCATTTCATATGTATACGTTTAAGACTTTGGTTGCCATTTTGGCTAAGATATTATTTTTAAAATTATTGAATGAGTTATACTTCTTGTGTTTAAGTCTTCCGCTAAGTAAGTAAGCCAGACCAAGGGTTCGCTTGAGGCCAACAATGGCTCTCGAGTGCCAGCCACGTTCGGGGTGTAGGCTCGGGGAGTGACATAATCATAATCATATTGAAAATACTTGGAAAGGCTTAAGACTACCAATCCGATCATAAGTCATAGTAGAGTAGCTCCTTTCAAAAACATGATTTCATAAACTTGTTCATAAGACACATCCTTTCTATGCATCTAAATCATGATTTCATTTATATTTGATACTTATCTTAAAAGCATCATTTTGTGATAAATCATTGTTGTCATAAAACCAGCATAGATTCATAGTCTTAATCCATAAGTTCATAACCATAATAAATATTCATAAAATAGGCATATGCACGGGTTCATATGAAATCAATAAAAATCATGTAATTGTATCAAATCATGCATAATAAGATTGAATATAAATAATTTAACCCATACAGAATCACATGAAACCCTAAAGAATTTGGTGAAATTGAATTGGAGATTTGAGCTTTCTTTTGGAACCCAATGGATGAAAGGGATTCATTGGTCAATTCCCACATACCTTATCGATGAAATCCCAAAAGGAATGGAGGAAGAAACCTTGAAGCTCATGAAACCCTAATCTTCATCTTGGAGCTCTTGAGAGAATTTGGAGAAGAAACCCTTGACAATGAGTAAGAGTGAATGGGAGCGAATTGGTGTTATTTTGAAAATTTAAATCAGTTATAGGGGTAGTTATAGGGTTAAAACAACGTAGTATAGGTGTATAAATTATAGAAAAAGACCCAAATAATATTGACTAAAAGCTACTGAAACCTTTTTAACGAAAGCATTCATTGCCCGTTTACACTTCACGGATCGTCCAAGCGTCCATAAAGGATCAAAATTTCCCTGAGTCCTAGAGGTTTGATTCACGGTTGGTTCAACAGGTCGTGGTCCATTCCATGATCTGTGAGCCCGCCCATTTAATCTTTCCTTAACTTTCCCAACTCAAGTTTTGTCTTTCGATTCCACGGCCAGGTCTACAACTTGTGGAACCTTACACGGGTCGTAGTACCTCCCTTAAAAGACCCTTAAATCCGAAAAAGTTTAATTTTTTCCTGAGGTGCATCCACAGCTCAGGATACGGTGTATGACGCCTCATATGGACCCGTCTGATATCCCTACACCTGCAACCAAGTCTGCAACTTTCTCTTTCCAATTCAGTTTCCAAATTTTGAGGTGTAACAAAATAGTTCGTCATAGTTGAAAAAAAATTTGTTAAGTCATCTTATATCCATTTTAGATCTGGCCAATTTTTTTCACAAATATGGCAGGCTATTAAGGTGAGAAGTCTGAAGTCTTTCATTTACAAACCTCTAAAAATTGCAAACAAATGGGTTGTTCCTTGCATTCATATAGTCGGAAAATACTCATTGTCGTATCCAAATATGGAGGATTATGCAACTCTGCCTCAATTTCTATATAATCAACAAGACCAGTGACATAAAGTTTATTTTTATGCTCTTGTAAGAGTACCAGCCCATGAAACCAATTACTCAGATTTTAATAATTTGTCATATATCCAATTTGGAATAACTTACTCAATTCACCCAACTTTTGACTTCTAATTGGTGATCCAAAAGGAAGATTTCATTGACATCTGTACTCATCCCAAGTGCATTGAGGCATATCTTTCTCTAGTTGAAAAACTAGAGTTGTGCAATTCCTTCCAAATAAAAAGAAGCAAATCTAATTTGTTTTTATTCTAGTATTTGTTGGTGTTGAAAGAAATGTTCACACATATTCATCCATCCCAAGGGTTCTTTGTGGCCATGCAATCAGGGAAAATCCAACTTTATATATTTAGGAATCATGGAAATCCCACCCGTTTTTTATCCTAAACCTGCAACATTTTACCTTTCCCACCTTGATTGTCAATGCCATTTTTAGTATCTTCAACATCTGTCTTTGAATTGACTGAATCATTCACTAGTGAATCTAAGCGAGCATTAATGGCTTCCGGCCTTTCTAAATTGGGTGCACTTTATTCTTGGAACAAAGTTCAACAATTGTGGTAATTGTTACTGGATTAGATTTCTCATAACTCTCATGTCTGGTACCAAGTTGTTATAATCCTCTGATATGGATCTAGTAATGGTGTGTTTCCATATGAAATCAAATGTTTTATTTTTACGACCTATGGTGTTAGTTCATTAGGAGAGAACCAGTAATCTCTTGAGTTTGAAGTACTCAAAAACTTAATAATTTTTTGTTTATCAATTCAATGCTTTCAAATAACATAAAGTACAACACTGGTGGATTAACCACCTATCTGAAAACAAGGAAATGACTTCCTACTACAACTTAATGAGAAAGTGGAGGAGTAACCTCCTTACTGCAACAACTATTACACAGAAATAGGAAAATATAAATAACTTAAAAGTTGTAATAATCTACTACAAATAACTGCTACATAGAAATATGAAAAGTAAATAATTTATAAGCTAAAGTATTCTACTTTCTAATTTCCTTATATCTTCCGTATGTAAACCATTGGTAGACTAAAGAGGTGATAACAGTGTTTACCCTTGGTTTTTCTTTGACCATTGATTTACCATTTTTTCACCAAAAAATTGTGTTTCATCTTCAAATTAATTGTTTGATTGTAGAATATGGACAAGATAAATTGGTATCAACAAATGTGATGTCTATAGTAGCAGGATCATGTTGCTGAAAACGTTAACTAAGAGAAAGCCAAATGAGTTTGAGGGAGAACTTAGCTAGAAGCAAGGGATGAGTTATTCACTCCCAGATGCAGTAATGAACGTTGTAGATTCCAACTTGATAACACCAATGGATAGTCGCTTATAAAAAGAGCAAGATGTTGTGCCCTCAATATTGAAAATGGAATTAAATTAATGTTTTGAATCTCCAGTAAGAAGGACAAACATGAAAGATGTTGTAGGGATACTACAAAAGATCAACATTCAACTTCTTGCAAACTGAGCATGTTCTCAAAATATCTTGTTCCAAATCACATGTTTTTTGCAAAGATTGTTTATTTTTGTTTTAGCACATGATTTACACATTATATTATTTTGAAATGTTGGTTGGTTTCGTTTGAGAAATCCAATTCTATTCGGATATAATCTTATTCTGATCTCATTTTGATATAAATGTTGATATGATTAGATCTATAATCCTATTTAGGTAGATTTTTATCTAATTTTGTTTCCAGCATTATAGAGATTTTATTTTTTTCCTTAATTGCATATTTCATAGTTAGGCTTCTTTTTTTACGAATAAATACTTCTGTAATTGGTTGTATATAGACATATGAAAGCTCTCTTCTCAAAGTCAACAGTTTCAATCAATCTCACTATACAAAAACTTATATGCTAGTTTCTTTCAAGGACTAAGAGTGAGTCTTTGTTTAGTGATGCTTGTGAGTATCTGAAACATACTAGAAACTCTTATCCGTCAAGTAATAATAAAAGCAAAATTTATTTTATGACTGTCTATTCATATGTTTTGTGGCCTACTCAAACTGTCTCTTTGTCAGGCAGTCAATGGTTTGTCACTTTTATTGATAGTTGCACTTCGATGACTTGAGTGTATAAAAAAAACAAAAAAAAAGTGATTTATTTTATTGTTTTTAATCTATCCAGAATATTGTTTGCGCTCATTTTGATACTAAGATTAAAAAATTGAGAACTGACAATGGCATAGAGTATATGGATAGTCGATTTAGTACTTACCAGGAATCTAACGGGATCACCCGCCAAATTGATTGTCCTTACACCTAGTGTACAAAATAAAGTGGATGAAAGAAAGAATAGGCAATTGTTAGAAGTTCCTAGATCTCTAATGTTCATTATGAATCTCCTAAAACCTTACTAGGAGATTAAATTCTAGCAGTTGCTTATATTCTCAATAGAATGCATCTCAAAGCACTCAATTTTAGGAGTCCTTTAGAGATGTTACGAGGGAACAATTTATATTGTTCTTTCAATGGTCTTTGGATGTGTTGTTCAGGGGGAGACTATTGGACATTTGGATAAACCTAATTTGATGATATATTCAAAGAGAAATGAGGCATTGTCTGGTTCAAATATATCTATTGCTCAATAAAAAGGGGTATAATTAAATCAGTAGTTGAAACTGTGGCCCAAATAGTTGCATACTCGACATCTAACTACATGATAGAAGTACACAAGAAACTAATGGAAAAACAAGACAGTTTTTTGGATCATAGATGCTTCGTACTGCATGGAACTTATGTTACAGATATTAACGAAAATAGACTGGATACCAGAAGTTTTGAAGAAGGCAAAAACACTAGTATAATTTTATTACAGTCATGCTACTATCCTAAAGCTTCTAAGAGATGTTTGTCCTAATGGGTTTGTAAAGTCTTCAAAGATAAGGTAAATTGTGTTATTTTTACCTCTAGAAAATATTGTATCATAGAAAGAACACTTAAGTAGGCGATTTCAGTCTTCTAATTATCGTACCTCAATCTTGGCTTCTACGAGTGAGGGTAAAAGAATGTAAAAATGGTTAAAGATCAACCCTTTTAGACTGATCCATTGATGGTTGTTTGGAATAGAAGCAATATTTTTGGACAGAAAATCAGTCGGACCCATTTTCCAAACAGCTATCAAAGACTCGGTCCAAAAAGATTGATCTTTAACCACTTTTGACATTATTTTACCCTCACTTGTAGAAGCCAAGATTGGGTACGCCAATCAGAATAATGAAACATCCTAATTAAGTGTGTCTACGATACAATGTTTTCTAGAGATAAAAAGGGTATAGTTGACCTTTTCTTTGAAGACTTTACAAGTTCATCAAGACAAATATCTCTTAAAAGCTTAAGGAGAGTAACATGGTTGTAAATGAATTATACAAGTATTTGTTATTCTCCAATTTTCTTGATATTAAGTTTATCTTTGTTAATTTCTGTAGTTACATGCAATAAGAAGGATCTATGGTCCAAAAAAATATCCTGCATTTTCTCATTAGTTTCTTGCATGCTTCCATCATGGAGGAAGATGTGAGTTTGCAAAATTTTGGACCACAGTTTCCATTAGTGATTTAGATATACTTATTGTTTTGATTAAGATATACCTATTGCTCAAAGAAAAGGATATAGCTCTTGTACCAAACATCCTATTTCTAACTTTGTGTCCTGTAACTCCTTGTCCCCCTACTACAGAGTGTTTGCCTTGTCCATTTGCTCTGTGTCTATTCCACAGGATTAGAGGGAAGCTTTCAAAGATCCTAAGTGGAAAAAATATATGCTTAAAGAAATGAAGGCTTTAGCAAAAAATAAAACATGGGAATCAGTCGTTCCTCCACCAGACAAGAAATTGGCAAGCTGCAGGTCGGTATTCACTATGAAACATAAAGATAATGGTTCGATTGAAAGGCTCAAGGCCAGCTTTGTTGCTAAGGAATTCACTTAAACGTACGAAATGGACTACCAAGATACATTTGCTCCAATTGCAAATATGACACAATCATAAGCATGTTATCTTATGCAGTCAATCTTGATTGTGAATTGCAACAACTTGATGTAAAAAGGCATTCTTACACGGTGACTTAGAAGAAGTTTATAGAGAGATTCCTCCTGGATTTGATAAGGAAAAAATTCAAGGAAAGGTGTGTAGATTGAATAAAGCCTTATACAGGCTAAAACAATCTCCTAAAACATGGTTTGATAGATTTAGCAATGTTATGTTCAACAAAGCAATGTTGTAAATACTATCTTTATAAGACATCAGAAGGGTAATATCACTCTTTTTATAGTTTATGTTGATGACATAGTGATGACAGGTGATGGCAAAAAAGAGATGATCGACTAATAAAGCTCTTGGATACAGTTTGACATCAAAGATCTCGGGAAACTGCAATATTTTATGGGAGTTGAAGTGGCTAAATTAGGAAAAGAAATCTTCAGGGGAAATATGTTCTAGACTTCCTAGAATAAAATTGTATGTTCGGTTATAAATCAGCAAGATCCTCAACTGATAGCAACCACAAGCTACAAGCGGGTATAGGAAAGTCGGTTGATAGACAAAAATATAAGAGATTGGTGGGAAGACTCCTTTATTTTTCACAGACTAGAACTGACATAGCATATGCAGTTAGCATGGTATGTCGGATCATGCATGATCCTCGTGATTCTCACATGCAAGTTGTTATTTTCATTCTACGATATTTGAAATCTGCTCTTGGAAAAGGTCTTCATTTCACCAAACATGATCATCTTCATATAAAAGCTTTTACAAATATTGACTGGGTTGGCTATCTATATGATAAAAGGTCTGTAACTAGTTATTGCACACTTGTGGGAGGGAACTTAGTCACTTGGAGAAGCAAGAAGCGAAGTGTGTACTTGCTAGATCAAGTGTTGAAGTAGAGTATAAAGTTATGGCTCAAGGTGTTTGTGAACTTATGTGGCTACAAAAGCTACTAGAAGAACTGGAATTATACGAATATGATAAATATCCTTATATTGTGTTATCAAGGCTCAATTAAATAATTTTAAAAAGATTAGTATAGCCCATAATCCAGTACAATATAACCAAACAAAACACATTGAAATTGATCGACACTTCATCAAGGAAAAGATGACAGATGATACCGAGCTTGTTCCATGTGATATATATCCAATTAGATAGATTCTTATCTGATTTAGTTTCCAGCATAGAGATATTATATTTCATTTCCTCAATTGTATATTTCATAGTTTGTCATTTCACTACTAAAAAAATTGGATTTAGCGATGGATAAATTTTATAGCTAACCAGCAAAATCCGTCGCTAATCCTATTTTATAGACAAATTAGCAATAGATTTTTGTTATCTAAGAGTGAAATAGCAAAATATTAGTGAGAAAGTTCACAGTTAAATCCATCTTTTTAGTAGTATTTGTTTTGTGCATAAATACCTTTGTGATTGATTGTGCAGAGAGGCTTGAGAATTAATGAAATCTCTATTCTCAATGTCTACAATTTCAATATACTTCATCATTTCATCTTAATATTAATGAGTAAAATGGTGAAACTTGCAAGCATATTGTAAGATTACATATCATCATTAATCTAAATCTAATTATATAGCATACATAATCCAAAGAACTTACTTGTTCTTGTTGTGGCGGAAGCGGAAGAGTTGGATGAACCGCAATTGAATTTTACTAGTTGATGATGGTTGTCAAATATGTTGGAGCAACCCTTATACACAGTCTAAACCCTAATTGATTGAGAAGGGAATACACATGTGTGTTTAAATAGAAATTATTAGGATTGAATGGGCCTCACAGCACCTCGAATGGGTGGGCCCGAATTTCCTACAAATAAAAATTCAGTAACTATAACCAAATTGATCCTCTTGAAAATCTTAAAGTTGAAATTTTTAAAAATAATTAAAAGCCTTAGAGGAATTAACAACACTAATACAAATAGGCAAAGTAAAATAAATATTTTGCATGGGATGAGGGGAAGCACTCACTGGAATTTCCAACGAGTTAACATACATATAACTTCAAAACAACAAACAAAAAGAGCAATAACAAAAACAATTACATATCATAAAACCTATATGATAATAACGGGGTGGTGCACAAAGTATATTACATTCGCACATGATACAGATAAGGGTCATACCCAAGGGTTGTAATGGAGGAAACTTACTCAGCGCAAATATCAAAGACTAATTCCACCACTCGAATTTGTGACCTATTGGTCCATAGAGACAACTTTATCGTTGTTACAATGCTTACTTGACGATAAATAAAGAAAATGTTTAATTTGTATTATCATTTTACTAATTTGTGTCACGCCCCGAGACTACCCCCGAGACGCGGACATGGGACCTAGTACCACAAGTGATCCCAAGCTAACCCTGCTGGCATGATCATGAGCATACTAAAGATAATAAACTGATGCGGAAGCTAAATCATGAATAAAATGAAACAATGGGGAATACCAATATACTATAACTGAGAAATATGAAAACTGATGAGTTTAATACAAAGAAGATATTAACTCAATACTAAGTTGAACCTAACTGTCGGAAAATAGCCTCTACTGACTATAAATGCTGGGACAGGCCCCAGCTAAGTCTAGCAAAACTGAAACTATAGGACTAAAAATACTGAAAAGAAACTCATGACTATCGTCCTCAGAGAATGAGGACTCACCACTGATTCTGCTGAACTGGAGATCGGGAATCGATCTAAGCGTAATCTGGATGCTGATAACCTCAACCTACATCACGAAAAGATACAGCGCACGTATGCATCAGTACTTGAAAGGTACTGAGAATGCAGAATAGAGTAAAGCTGAAATAACACATAACTGAACAAAGCAAATAAGCAATGACATAATTTGAACATGATATAAATACTGAATACTTAGCTAACTGAATGCAATGACCAATTTATAACATTCTGAGACTGAATACTAAACTGTACTGAAATGTGGTCAATGCAACAGAGTCTGACTGAACTGTGGGAGCTACTAACAACCGATAATAAAACCACATGAGCTAAATGTGGAGTCCGATGTATACGCCTCATCGAGAGGACCCAATATACCCAGCCAAAGGTATAGAGGCATGCTGGCGTGATCACTAACTGATATTTCTCACAAAGGGGACTAACACCTACGTGGCTCGTAGTTCTGGGACTATATGGGTACGCTGAACCATAGTCCAACTTGGTATTATGTTACTCCTAATAGATTAAGTGATTAACACATTATGACTGAAATTTTGTAAGTAACTGGATAGCTCAAACTGAACATGCAAACTGAGAATGTAACAATTAAACTGATATTGATGCATTAATAACCGAGGCATGTATAACTGAATAACTGAAATATTTTACCTAGCATGTGTAATTCAAGAACTAAAGAAATACATAGCTAGGGTTCTGAAATTCATGCAATAAACTGAATATTAGCATACTAATTTGATTTTGATCATTCTAACAGCTAAGAAACCAATAATTCTAATATTCAAGAAACCCTAGGTCTAGTCATACTAAGGGAATCAAGAAACTGACTGAAAACTAGGGACCTAATGGGTGAAAGGAACCCACTAGTGAAATCCCACATACCTGGTGACGAATTTCACGGAGAAATCCTTTTATTTCTGGGCTGGAACTGAAGAAAACTTGTTGCGTTCTTGAATTAGGGTTCTTGACTTCTTTCTCCTCTCTTGCTTCTAATTTTTCTAAGTTTGATTAATGACTTGACTTAGGTAAGTTCTAGTTATGTTTCTAGGCTTAAACTGACTAAAACCTCATGATTTAGGGTCTAAACGATGTATCTTAGGGGTTAAACAAAATAGGAAAAGACCAAAAGACCCCTGACTTAACTGTTGTCGGAGTGATCGACGGATTGGACCTACGGGCCGTAGGTCAATCTATGGTCCGTAGATTGGGTTCGTAAGTCAAGCCTGCTCGACAGGCCTTCACTAAAACGAGCATACGTTTTACTCGAAGGTCCGATTTTATCAAACTTGGCAGCGTTGGAAAGAGGATTCAATTATCTATCTTATAATAGGTCATGGGACACATAATTCATTTTGTGCTAAGAGGTATGACCCTCTGCAAGAATATGATGTCTCAATTCACCCACATAAGGAACACACAATCTACCCCGATAGCGAAGTACACCATCTCCCCCTTGGGAGAAAACCTTCATTCTCTGATTGTGGACTCCACCCTTAAGTTCAAGCAAGATTGGATCACTGTATTGCTTTTCCTTAACCTCTACTACCAAAGAAGATTTTGCCCCATTCTGAACCGTTACACCACCATTTGATATGCTCATAAGATGAACTCCTAGGCGAGCAAGTCAGTGAACATCCTTTGCTAGCTCTCTTATTTCTTCCTCAACATGTGTTACACTACCCATGGATAATATGCTAAGAGTATCGGCTACTACATTCACCTTACCAGGATGTTAATGCACACTCATATCATAATCTTTGAGGAACTCAAGCCACCTTCTCTGGCGAAGATTCACATCTTTCTGGGTGAATACATACTAGAGGCTCTTATGGTCTGTGAACACGTCTACTTGAACACCATACAAGTAGTGTCTCCAAATCTTGAGTGCAAACACCACTGCTTCAAGCTCGAGGTCATGAGTCGGATAATTCTTCTCATGCACCTTAAGTTGTCTAGAAGCATAAGTTATAACCTTACCTCGTTGCATCAACACACAACCTAGGCCGACCCTGGATGCATCACAATAGATCACATAACCATTTGAACCCTCTAGTAGAGCCAGGACAGGAGCTTTAGTCAACCTAGTTTTCACTTCTGCAAAGCTTTTCTCACAATCATCTGACCACTGGAACTTAACCTTTTTCTGAGTCAACCTAGTCAATGGTGAGGTTATGGATGAAAATCCTTCCACGAACCATCTGTAATAGCCCGCTAAACCTAAGAAACCTCTGATATATGTAGTAGAGGTAGGTCTGCGCCATTGTTTCATTGCTTCTATCTTCTGGGAATCTACTCAAACTCCTTCACTAGACACAATATGCCCAAGAAAGGCAATTGATTGTAACCAAAACTCACACTTGTTAAATTTTGCAAATTATTGGCGATCTTTGAGAATTTGCAGAACAACTCTCAAATGACTCACATATTCTTCCTCATTACTAGAGTACATAAGGATATCATCGATAAAGACGATAACGAACAAGTCCAAGTACTGCTTGAACACTCTGTTCATCAAATCCATGAAAGTTGCAGGAGCATTGGTTAGTCAAAATGACATAACTACAAATTCGTAATGACCATACCGAGTTCGGAAGGTTGTCTTCGGAAAGTCACTACCTCTGACTCTAAGTTGATGATAACCTGATCTGAGGTCTATATTTGAGAAATGACTAGCACCCTGAAGTTGGTCGAACAAGTCATCAATCCTGGGGATGGGATACTTATTATTGATTGTGACTTTCTTCAACTGCCTATAGTCAATGCACATTCTGAGAGGACCATCTTTCTTCTTTACGAACAACACTGGTGCACCCCATGGCGAAATACTAGGTTTGATGAAGCCTTTATCTAGAAGGTCTTTCAACTGCTCTTTCAATTCCTTAAGCTCGGCTAAAGCCATTTTGTAAGGAGGAATAGAGATAGGCTGGGCATCTGGAAGGAGATCAATTCCAAAGTTTATTTCCCTTTCAGGAGGAACTCCGAGAAGATCATCTGGAAATACTTCTGGAAACTCATTGACTATAGGGACTGACTCAAGATTTGGAGTTGCGGAGCTAGAATCCTTAACCCAAACTAGATGATAGATATAACCCTTAGAGATCATCTTTCAGGCCTTAAGGTAAGAAATGAATCGACCCATAAGCGCTAAGCTACTACCCTTCCACTCTAGGATTGGTTCGTCTGGAAACTGAAAACGAACAATCCTAGTTCTACAATCGACTGAGGCATAACAGGAATGTAACCAATCCATGCCTAGAATGACATCGAAGTCTACCATTTCTAACTCTACAAGATCTGTTGAGGTGACTT